>PVIA01007118.1:0-87521 GCA_004024845.1 Tonatia bakeri | reverse complement strand
TGCACTGGGACCCGGGTTGTCTCTCCCAGATCCACGCCCTGTCCCATACTCCCCCTCTCCAAGTCAGGTCATATAAAACTTCACACAGTCCCGGAACTCACATGCTTTCTTACTGGGCATTCAAAGACACTGTGTCCCCAACTCTTCTGCCGGCCCATTCCCATTCTTCCTTCAGAAGACCCCAACTTGTCCTTCCACCATATGGTCTTTCCAAACTCAACAGGATGACTGGGTACCCCACCCTGCTTCCTCAGCATCCTGGGGGATCCCTATTTTAGCATTATCTCTTCACCCAACTGTCACTGCCCCCACTAGGTTCTTTGAAGTCAGGGGTGGTGACTTATTCACCTTAAGGTACCTATTTCCCAGATGAGGAATTCAGGAGGTGCTTAATAAATATTTGTTGAATAAAGGAGTTGAATGCACCAACCTCACTGGGATGAAAAGAAACCTTAGGAGCCCTCCAAATCCCAAGAAGTTGTGAGTCCGCTGTTGATTCTTTTCTGCCCTTCTATTTATACTTTCTAAAATCACTCTGTAGCTTTCTTTTTAATATTATATTTTCCAACTTTATGGAGGTATAATTGACTGTTAAAGTTGTACATATTTATGGTGTGAATTTGATATATGCATACATTGTGAAATCATCACAATCAAGTTAATTAACATATTCAGCACCTCATGTAATTTTCGTTTTCTTTTTCTGTGTATGTGTGTTTGTGGGGAGAACACCTAAGGGGGTACACACTACAGTGCTGCTAACTGTGGTACATGGTTGTACATTAAATCCCCGGAATTCATTCATCTTGCATAACCGAAACTTCACGCCCTTTGACCGTCACCTCCCTACTTCTGCTCTTTGCTTTTCTCCATTCTCCTTCGTGCTCTGGGAGGCTCATCATTTAGGACTTTATCAACCTAGCCCCTTTGCTCTGCGGCTTTGGATAGAGTTGGAGCAGTGGGAGGCCCTGCCATGAACTCAGAGGGTGGTGGAAGGGAAAAGCTGTCAATTCAAGGGTCTAGCCACAAGTTTCTGGCTCAGTGGGACTCACCAGATGAGGGGACAGTTTCTACCGTGCTCTATTTAACTTGTGCCTTTTTTTTTTTGAAATTTGGGGTAAGCCCCCCTGCAAACTACAAGTAGAATTATTCAAATATGACCCAAACATACAGCATTCCATACTCTGTAGTCCCATCTCTCCAAATGAAGTCGGAGTTTTACATGGCTGTGAAATGTAGGCCATACTGTTGGGAGGACAATTGACTGACTACTTGCCAAAGCCGTGCTTCCCACTGCCCCGAAGTGACTTGGGAGGGACCATCAGGCTGGACAGTGGATGCTGGGCTTTGTTTCTCTGGGTCTGGCTTCCTCCTCCACCTTATCCCACAGATACTCCTCCCGTCACTAACAGAAGAATGTGGCTAAAAGGTTGGACCAACTCACCTCTTCGGCCACTTCGTCCCTTAACCTGCCCAGCAACAACATCCTGTTCTTATGGTTCTCTGTCTCTGCCACGTCTACTGTCTAAACAAGCAGGGTATGTTCTTTGGACAAATTTAAAATCAGAAGTCCACACAAAATTGCTTTTTGTCTAAAGTGCACTTCTATCTAAAGGGTTTGTGTGGACTTCCACCTTTTAGCTTTTCTTACTTATGCCCTGGCCATTTTATTCTCAGCATATTCCAGAAAGTGTGAAAACAATCTGCAATTTACCTCACTGTGTAGCTATGGTGACAAAACCTGTGCCCCTTATGTACATATCTTTTATTTTTTGTGTTGGGAATAATTTCATATTAACCTGAGGGTAACAATTGAACAAAAGTTAAAAGTCAGAATTACTTTTGACACTTTTGACTATTCGATCATTCAGTTAAATATCACCAGGCTTCCCCACGCCCCCCACCGCCCCATCACTCTTTTTTTTAATGGAAGTGTAATAAGGACACTAAGAAGGGGGTTACTAATGTTTGCATAATTTGGAAAAGTAGAAGACATAAAATCTATACTAATTTTAGCTCTGCATCATTAAACATGAAATATTGATTATTGCTCATTGAAACAGAGTTTATGAAGCTAGCTGGGCTGCTGTGTCCACATAAAGTGATTCTGATGCTTTGCCCTCAGACCTCAGTGGCTGTAAATGATGCTCCTTGGTGACAGCTGGGAGGCTGGCATCCTGATCCACAGCCTTAAGAGATACATTTCCCAGATTAGACCAGGAATGACCCAGCTGCACAGCCTAACTTCAGAAAATTAAATTGGAGGGAGTCCAAACCTCTGTTGAAATAACTGTGTAAATTACAATGCTTCCACAGGCCTTGTTATAATGTAAATGTGCTTTACAATTTACTGTCATTTCCCTTCTTCCCCTGCTGTGAATATGGGCATTAATAGTCATCTCATATATTTAAAGGCAAAAAGGCATCAAAAATGAAAGTGCAAGATTCATGTTTTCTTCCTTTGGAAAGCAGAAACTAAATTCTTTTCTTTTTCTCTTTTTTCTCTGTTTTTTTTTTCTGCAAAAAGAGTGTACATTTTGTTTATGTATTATGCATTAATGTTTTTCTATGGTTGACAGACCTGTAAATTTCACACAGAGAAGTTACCTTGCAGCTGAACATGAATTTCTTTAGGAGGAAAAAAGTGTCTAATAGGACATTGACAGCTCATTTAAATAATTCATTCAGGTAAATTATGAGCACATGAGGCATATATGAGGTAGTAGACTTAAAGAGAGATTTGCCTGTTTCTAGCACTTTAAGGACATTTTGCGGGTTTAATGAGATGCAGAGGGCTGTGATTTTACGGTGACACTCACTGAACGAGGGAGTCCTGGACTCACTATGTGCATTCTCAGTGGTGTTATTATTTGCTGCCTCGTATGTAGTGAAAATTACAAACTTATAACCATAGGACATGATAATGGCAATCTTAGCGAGAGCTCATTCTTTATTCTTGTTTGACCAACTAGGCTATGTTCGTAGACATTAGTACATAAAAGCCTTTGGCTGTCAACTGTGAGAATGCCTAACACCTGAACTCATTTTAACAGATGTCAAATAGAAACACATTAAATAAAATCCCATTTATGACTTTTTAAGTCATTGGTCACCTTGGATCTGAGATGACATCAGTCCTTGATATTCTCCTGGAGTACATGTATGGAATGGTACCCATCTGGAAGGGTATACCTACAACCAGATCACCCAAGCCAGCCCCTTGTTCTAACCTGAATAAGCACCTGCAAACTCCATCCAGCTGTGCTGGATGGACAGCCCCAGGAGACCCAGGACTGTCAGACAGGATAAGCCAGCCCTGTGATAGGTTGAATAATATCCTTTAGGCTTAAATGCCCCTTTTTTCCTTTCCCTAAAATTGTGCATGGTCTCAAGATCCTCTGCTAGTTTTAGATCACAAACATTCTAAAGTTATTACAGAATGAAGACCTAGCTCATTACAAAAAGCCTAGCCACTTACATTAAATCTAGGATACAAGAAATTAAAACACTATTAGTATCGTTTTAAAGTGTTCACCCTGCTTAAAGTTAATGCAGCTTAACAGCAGGACAACTGTGAAAACTCAACTGAAATTGAAATACTAGGAACAACCACTAGGGTGCAGATATTTTTTCATCATATATTTCTGCACTCTGAAAAAAAAAATCCTAGAGACCATGCTTCAAGCTGAGAACTAGAAATGCAAATAAGCGCACAAGCCAACAAATAAACAGCCCTCAGAACACAGACAGAATAGCAAAGGTGGATCAGTGAGTCCATACACTAACTGTAGGTTTCCTGTGCCAAAGGATAAAAACAAAGTGCAGGCCATCAGAACAACATGTACCTCCAAAATTGTTTAAACTTGATTCTGGAATGCACTTAACTGTAGCACAGCAAATGCTGTCCAGATTATATTTTTTGCTTAGTCAAATTGGAAGATGAGTTTGCATTTCTTACGTATGCACCAAGTAATACTGTGGGGAAGCAACCCAAGTGCATGCTGGGAAGAACTCTTCCAACATGCTCTGTAGCACCCCAAACCTCTCCATGTCTTCCTTTCCATTCCCTCCACTGCCACCTGCATTCAGGACCTTGTTCACTCTCACCAGGATTATTACACTGGGCTGTCTAATTGCTTCTCTTAAGTGCATTTCCAGTGATTTAACTCTCCTACTCATAAACCCTACTGCCAGCCTAAATAAAAAGAATCAGCAAGATTAAAAATACTCTTAATCCCCTAAACCCAGGAGTGCTCCCTCAGTACCTTCTGAAATCCTTTCAAATTCATCTCAAATGTGATTTGATATATTTTAATATTTCCTTTCATAGCTAATTGCATGTCGTTCCTTTGAACTACTGCTATTACTACTAACATTTATTAAATTTTACTAGGTTACAGGCACTTTGCATAAATTATCTTTTTAAAATTATGACTGCAGCCCCATAAAAGTATCAAAAGATGCAATTATTATTCTGATCACCTGGGTAAGAAAACAGACTCAGAGAAATTAAGACACTTGACCAAGGTCTTACAGGAGAAATGGGATGCCAATCTAAGCAATGTGATTGCAGAATCAGAACTTTATCCTCTCCGCTTTTCCCACGAGTCTCATAGAACATGCACCAGTGTGAGCAGTGGTGGTAGCTCGCCAATGGTGCATATAAAGAAGAAAGCATAGCATTCTCCCATCCAAGTATTATACTTGAACAACGATAAAAAAGAAGTAACAAAATAAAAAATATTTCAATGATAAAAAAAAGAAATCACAGTGTTCCGCACATACTCAGGTTTTCTATCTGAACCAGGCGTGTCACCCGCCTGCTGTGTGATCTTAGTTCACAGCCTCTTGGTTCCCTGCCTCTTGGTTCCCATTTCTTCATTTGTAAAATGATGACGGCAATGCCTATTACACAGTGTTATGTGAGGATAAACTGAAACATCCCATTTAAAAGTGTTTTGTGTACTCTGAAGTGCTGGCCACCCATAACGAGATTCCTGTAGTGTCTGGCTTATTGAGGACAGCAATTACGTGTCACGTGTTGTCATTCCCATGGCGCCCAGCTCTGCTCCACTCTAAACTGTGTTATCTTGGCTTAACTAACTCCTCTGAGCTTCAATTTTGCCATATATAATGGGGACACTAATTGTACCAAATGCCAAGGATTGCCATGAAGCCTGAGGATTACAATTTTATGTAAATTATTCAGTCTTACACCAGGCACATTGTAGGAGCTCAATAATGTTATTTGTTCTCATTATTATTAACTTTTATTTTTATATCTCTCCAAAACATGGGTGTAAATCCAGACACCTCCTCCTGGCTTATTCTAAACCCATTTCCTGTTACTCACCTGGTTCTATCAATTCTATTTCTTAATTGAATTTACCCTCCAGAGCATACCCTCTCTGACCCCATTGTCCACAGTTGAGGGTTTATCTCCTGTTAGTATGAGCAACCTAATAGGCCCACTTCATCACTAGGCTTGCAACCCTTCTTGCTTCCCCTAAGCTCCCAGGCCTGGCCTCATATGAGGTTCTGTGTGACCAGCCCTATCTGTCCTTCCAGAATCTTCCCTGACTGCCCCAACCCATTTCACTTAATCCTCTTGGAACAAAATGTCATTAAAACCCCCAGTTAAGATCAGGCACTCAAAAACTCAGAATTAGTCCATGAGTTGCAATAAAACCATGATAAAGAGAATCTTTTAAATAAGAAGCAGTGTGTACATTATCATCAAACAGTATAGAATCACCTCAGTGATCTGAAGAGTGTTCTCAGAAAACTTTATATTGGAACATGTCTCCATACCTGGATATTAAGTCCCTAAATACCCATCACACAACCCTTAACCTAAACCTACCCTTGCTCCAGTAAAGTCTTTATTTAGAGTCTTCTTTAGATAATAATTATTAAATAAGCTTAATTTTATTGTTCTCTAACTTGCAGCAAATAAAATGATTCATGAGGATATTGTCAGAAGACGTGCAGGGAGGTGACCGCAGATTTGATGTGGGAGGAAGAAACAGACAGACTAGGAAGTAGATGCTATTAAAATACAGTGAATACAGAAGTAGTTCTGTATTTTCACTGAATACATAAAGGAAAATTCTTACTGCCTGAAATCTTGCTTCTCTTGAAGCCTTTTTGGAAGTTACCCTGTTCGAAGTTAATTTTGCCTCTCTAAAATCTGAAAACCGTGTGCGTCTATGCTGGGCACAGACTTTATGTTGTCTCTATAAGTTGTATTTGATTTTGCTTACCATGTAGCCTAAGTGTTTAGGGGCAGATTTTTCTTCATTAAGCCTAAGTATCTTTCAAACTGGCAAACACTACAGCTGGACTTCACAAGCTGGGGTGTGTCAGCAACAGGCCAGGGGTACACAGAGGCTGAGATCAGGCACATCTTTCCAAGATGTCATTTTAACTCCCAGCAAAAGCATGATTTTACAGTGGAGTTCAAGGTTTGCATTCATTTTAAAGCAAAAACAGGGGCTACAAATAAAGTTTAGGTTTCTATGTTGCTATTTCTTCTCATATTCCCAAAGGTATATATGCTCACTATTTTCTGCCTTCAAGATTTCTGGATGGAGAATTTGATTAGTAAGGATGGAAAGTGAATATCATGTATTTTTTAAATTAAGTTTGTTGGGAAGTGTGTAATAGCATGATTTCTATCAACTCTGGATAAAGTAAAAACATTTTATACTTGTTAGGGTATAACATTTTTACTTTTGATGCTGCAGGACTTCATTTATATTTCTCTCATGCCACTCAGGGTTGCAGAGGGGGAAGTGCAATCCATGGATGTCTAATGCCTTTGCCTATAGGAGATCATGTGAAGTAGGCAGCACTGTACTTAGGGAAGGAAAAAGTCACTTCTGCACCTAATTGCCCACCAGAATGAGTGGATGTTGAGCTTTCTGGGATTAAATTCTAATCTCATGGGTACATCAAGTATGATAAATTTTAGCAGCCAGCATAATTCTGGGCATACAGCAATAACTTGGGTGTTAAGAGTAATATTCAAAAGATAGTCATTAAAAGAAAAGAAATATACCTAGGAGTCCAATGGAGGCCACAACGCAGAAATTAGGAAATTAAAAACAGGACTTGAGAAAGAACATGAAAAAAAAAAAAAACTGTGTTGCAAGTCAGCAAAATTTCCTTTTGTCATTTATTCAATCATTGTTCTGTTCATTGTTTAACAAAAATATAATCATATGTGATAGGCACGAGGATACAATGAGCAGGAGGAAGACAAGGAGACACAGTTCCTGTTCCCCAGCAGCTTGAAAGGCCCAGTATAATCAAAGGAGAAAAGATGTTTCAAGTAGTTAGGAAGTTGTTTAAGATTGTTTTTATTCAAAAACTGGTTTGGACATTTTGACATTCAGACAGAATGCAGATCAGTCAAATGAACCTGACCCTTGTGTGTATGACCACAGAGCTTGAAAGCTGATATTCCAGAGCGGGCCAAGCAAAGGCGGTGAGGGGATCCATGTACTCATAGTGGGCAATGGGTCGTTCTGGCTGGCCAGAGCCGTGTGCCTGTGTGCAGAATGTGGAAGGGGTGATAGAAATGTCTCCGAACTTGAAATGCAAAATTCCAAGATGTGGATTGGGGGATTATTCAATGAAAATGATATTAATTGAGGGAGAAAGAAGGCAGGCAGGCAGGCAGACAAACAAGAGAAAAAAAATAGTGTGTCCACATCTGCTTTGTCATGTGATGAGCCAAGGCACCATTATGAACAAAAATGCCTATTTACCCCCTGCATATTTCAATCTATTAACAATTGAGCATCACATGTGTCTAGTAACACCAAAGGCAGATTGTGCATTAGAATAAGTCTTTCTTCTATAGATTTATCTATTCTAAACCAGAGGTTAATTTTCTTGAATACAGAAACCATATGGAAGGGAAAACATTTAAGTTTTGTACAGAGCATTGCTTTTTAAAACCAACAAGAAATTACCAATGAGATGACTATTTTCTTCATATGTGAAATTCCCACTAGTGTAGCATTACATTTCATGATTTTAATAACTGTCCCAATTGTTTCATAACAAGTAGGTGCACAACCTTGATAAGAATTACTTTATTCTAAACTGATGACAGAATCGACATCTTTCTTTCAGACAGCTAGAGCAGAATGTTCAGAAAGAATGCCCAAGTCCCAGAGAGGAAATTAAACCTCAGTGGAGCTCTCTGTTATTAAAACTACTCTTATATCTCTTGGACATATAATCTCTAAGTATTCAAGATATAATGACGCAACTGTTGTCTGAAACCTAAGTGGAAATACACAGGGGTGAAAATGGGTGGTGTCCTAAAGAGGGATGATGATGAGGAGAGAGGAGAGAGAATAAGAACTTACCGGAAGAGAACATGGAGGGGCATCTCCACTGGTGAGGACTGCTAGCTGATGAGTGGGACAAACTCCCCAACACAACTCACTGAAGCGTCCATCTCCAGCCTGGTAACTAGACTACTCTTCTCTCTTCTCCCAGTTCACATTGAATTGCCTTCCTGACACTCTTTACCCCTCTCTGTTCAACATGACACTGTCTCTCTCAGTACCTGTGAAATCTCCAAATCGAGGGTTTCATCCTGAATTCTCCAATGACTCTTCTTAGACTTCTTATGCTTATGCTTTGAAACATGTATCTTCTCACCTATATTGAAAAGTTCAAAAAATGCATTTCCTCTTTGGTAAAATATTTACACCACACTTTGGGGGTAAATGTTTCTCCTTTCCCATGTGGAAATCTGGAAGAATCCTCTTTGAGGAATGCTTCTGGGAAGAATCCTCAAGAGAAATGCTATAGGGTCTGTATGGCCAGCAATTGTTTACAGTCCACTCTGCACCTGGCCATTTTCTGTCATCACCTGCCTTAAAATGCTAAGGAGGGGAAACAGCCATCAAACTGAGAACACCACTTTTAAAGGCCATATAATATATTCCCGCATTCACCCATATATAAGGTGAGGGGGCCAAACGTATTCTGGGACATTCCCTTAAAGAAAAGAGTCCTGATATTTCATCCCCCACCCCCCCACACAAAATAATAAAGATGCTCACTCTATGTAAGAGGGCCTTGAAAATATCAATATAAGTGGTTATAATCTTTAATAGACCTTGGAATCCAATTAGCTACAATTCTGTGGTGGTTTAATAATTAATGATAATTGCAAATTCATTAGATTACAATTCACCACAGCCAAACCTATGGATTTTCTGTTATCTTTAAAAACATGCATTCTCAAGGTGAAGCATGACATTGTCTATGCTCACTGCTACCAAAATAGTCTAATTTAACAATTCAGAATGCACCCCATTACTTAAACCTGATTCATTTGGAGGGTTCCCCTGTTGATGTAAAGACATAAACCTAAGAGCATTGCAGCAGCTCATTAAGCCTCTGATTTCAGCAGCTGTCCGGTACCAGCAGAAAGCAATCTACTGCGTGTGCTCAAATGGTCCCTATGGGCCTTCTCCTCTGCTCCATAAACAGAGGCAGATCAAGAGAAAGTACACACACAGGTACACGCACAGCACACACACGACACTTTCACACAGCAATGCGCAGTTTGGCGGATTAGTATAGTGTAAACCTCTGTAACTGTCTCCTCTGTCAAGAAACAGAACTTCACCAAACATGCCAGATCCCTTCACATACCCTATTCTGACTATGACCCCCTTCCTCCAGAAGTAACCACGACTTAATAGCAACCACTTCCTTACATTTTGCTCTAGTTTTCTCACCCAATTGTGCATCCTGAACTACTATTGTTTAGCTTTGTCCATTTTTTAAATTTTTTTGAAATAATTTCAGATTCACAGAAAGTTGCAAATACATGTGCAGGGTGGTCCCACACACCCCTGACTCTTTTTCCACCAACATTTGCATCTTCCATGACTATTGCACACTAGGAGCACCATAAAATTGACATTGATACAATTTGCAGAATTTATTCAGATTTCGTCAATTATATGTTCACTCATTTGTGTATGTATTTACAATGCTATACAATTTTTATTCCATATATATCTTTGGGGAAACACCACCACAATTAAGATACAGAACTGTTATATCACACGAGGCTCCTCACACTACCTCTTGAAAGCCATCACTACCTTCTCCTCTCCCAAATCTTCAGCCCTGAAAACTATTACTCTGTGTTTCATCTCTGATTTCTTTGTAGGATATTCCAGAACAGATCCATAGGTCATGTATCCTTTTGAGAGTGTCTATTCTATACATGTAACAGATTTCTTTGCAGTCCGTTCACACTGTCGTGTGTAACAGGACTGTCCCTTTGTCTTGTTGAGTAGTAGTACACAGTCCGGATGGATCAGTTTGTTTTAGTCACCCACTAAAGGACATTTCGGTTTTCCCCCAGTCTCTGAGTATCATGAATAAAGCTGCTATAAACATTTATGTACGGATGTTTTGTAAATATAACATTTTATTTCTCTGGAGTAAATGCACACAGAATATAACTTCTGGGTCACATGGTTAGCACATTTGTTAATTTTAGAAGATATTATTTAACTTTTCTCCAGAGTGACTGTACCATGTCATATTCCCCCCAGCAATACACAAGTGAGCCCATTTCTCTGCACTCTTGCCAGTGTTCTGTGTTTTCCATTCTTTACAGATTTGGTATCTTACATTTCTTTCAATTTACAGATTCTCCCTCTACCTCTTTCTTTTCCTCCAAACTTTTTTGTTACAAAACCCAGGCATGTTAACTATCAACTGTCCCAGCCTGGATTTTACTGATTTATGAGTTCATGGTGAAGTTCATGCACTAAGCTGGATCCAGAGGCCTGACTGGGTTTTGTTTCATTCCCTTGGCAGAACGTGAGGTGGCTGCGTGTCCTCACATCAGGAGGCTCCTCACGCTCCAGCAGTTGCTGTACCTTTGATGAGAGCAACCACTGGGGCTCAGTGCCTACATCCACCCATGTAGGAGGAGGTTGCAACAGGGCTGTGTGCTCGTTATATACTTTTTCTATGTTTATTACATGGGATAATTTTAAAGCAACTTCCCTTTATTTACTGTTTGCTCACCTACTAGTACCTGCATATAGATGAGGGAGGATAAATCGTGATTATTGTCTTGATTATTAAGATGAAATGGTTCTGACATCCTGCAAAGGTGGTCAATTATTTTTTAACATCCCTAGGAATTCATGAATTTAAACAAGTGTGATGGGATTTTCCTTATTATTAAACATAAGGTATTTCTAATTGTTATATTGTTTTCTTATTAAAATTCAAATTGTTTCATTTTAGGGCAGCGACCCTTCGGTACAACCCTTGTAGTCTCTGAGAGCTTCCTGTCTGCTCTGACGGAGTGATCCAGGCTTGCACGTCTGCTGCCACAAACCAGGGATCAGCCGTTGCTTCCAAAAGCCCTGGGTTTTGTTGTTGTTGCTGTTGCTGTTGCTGTTGCTGCTGCTGTTGTAGTAAATGGTATTTTAATATCATAATCTGGGCAATAGGAATGACCATTATCGAGGTACTGGTCATTATTTCTAGGACTTTTCAGTAGAAAGAGCTGGGATATATAATAAAATACCTCTTGGGCTCATACTGGGACTTCCAGCTCAGTTTCCGGACTGTAGAGTTTTCACTTAACCTCTTTTAACAGAGAATATGTCTGTATCTCTATCTTCTGTACTAAAGTGCTGGTTCTCCAGGACATAGGAGGTAACAGAACTTGCATAATTATATTATATACATAACTTACACACATAACATTGCTATTATCACTGCCCACTATGATTACTAAAAACAGTTAAATTTTTATATATGCTATACTCATTTTCTATCCCTCACTTATTTTTATAGTTTTAAAACCTATACATTGTTGCATATGGCCATAATATAGTCTCTCTTTTTTGAACCCTATTTAATATTAACATTTTAGTAAGTATGTATTTAACACATATGACTAGTCCATAAGCTTATGTCTCTCTAGTCAGTTTGGTTGTCTGAAACTTATTTTTTAGTAAATTCCTCTTAGAAAAATCAGTTCCCAAAGTTCCTATATGTCTATAAGAGTTTTACTGGAAGAGTTCAGGACATGCCAGCCCCAAAACATACTTCATTGGTATACCAATTATTTTGAGCTTGAGGCACCCGGAAAACAGTACATGCAGGAAGAGGCTGTCTCCAAACTCTCCTCATCTGCCTAGAGACCAATCCTCCAAAAATGAACCCCACAGTCACAAATCCTCTTCCCAGGAATTTCATCCACAAGGGAGGGTGACTCTTATTACAAGGGAAGGTAGGACTAAAAGTCCACACCACACCCAGACAACCCTTATCAGAAACTATCATGTCTACCATGTAGTCTGCTACAGCCCCTTCATCTTTCTTAGAAATTATTTTCTCTTCCATAAGTTGCCTATATCACCCTATTTACACTCCCCTTCCCCTACGACAATGCTATATAAGCTCCCAAATCTTACTGCCTTGGGGTATCCACTTTTTTTTCTGTGATGCCTCTGTGCATGCAATATTAAAATTTAATAAATCTTTATTGTATTATCTTGCTCCTGTTAATCTGCTTGTTATCAATTTATTTCATAGCCCCAGCTATTGAACCTAGGATGGTAAAGGAAAGTTTCTCCTCCCCCTTTACACTAGAAAGTTTTACTGTCAAATACATGAAGTTCTCTGGCATATATTTTCTTTTCTTGAGTATCTTAAATATGTTACTCCATTTTCTTTGGGTCTAATAAAAAAAACTCTGATGATAACCTAACTTTTTCCCCTTATAAATCACATGTTCTTTTTGCCTAGACATCCACTGGCTGTTTTTCATTTTCCTTTTGGTTGAAAAACTTTACCAGAATATATCTTAGTAATTGTCATACTGGGCTGATAGTCTCAGATACACAGGATCCTCTTTCAAAATGTAATTTCAAATCATTTCTTTTTTCCAGGAAAGTTTTTCTGATGAAAGTTTTTCTAATTTCATTATTTTATTCCCTTGCTTTGATTTTCTTTAGGGATTATGCTGGATCTTCCTCACATGTCTTTGGTACTTGCCACAGTCTCTCCAATCTGTTTCTTTCTCTCTTCCTTCATTTTTAATTTTTAAGCATTTACCTCTTCTTTTCATCTTTTAGTCCTCCTATGTCACTATCGTGTGCTTACTCACTCTAGTGTGCCTTTCACATTAGTGTTCAATTCTAAAGTTATTTCTTTCTCTAATTTTTAATTCTTCCGGGGGGTTCTGACGCCTCCCTAGCAGAAAGACTTGCTCTAGGTTAAAGCCCACCAGATTAGAGGAGTGGACGAAGTTGAAACTTCTTTTAAAAACTCGTTTGTTCTGGCTTAAGGGACTGCCGCAGCAGGAGCTCTTGCCACTTGGAAGAATTTGGACCACGTAGAAAGCTGACACTGTTCTGTATTCAAATCTCCGTGAAGTCTTTGAGATGCCGGGCAGGACATTATGCACTCTGCATTTGCCTCTACTTAGAAAAAACTGTTGTAATTTATAATGACTTCATTCTCTGCAGGAAAACACACAGGGACTTCAGAACTCTAGGAAAGCAGCAGAGATCATATTAACAACAACTTTTTATTTTATTGTTTTTGTTGTTGTTCAAGTACAGTTTTCTGCCTCCCCCCCACACCGCCCCATCCCTCTCCACCTTGCTATTGTCCATATGTCCTTTATAATCGTTCCTGTGAACCCTTCACCCTTTTCCCCCATCATCCCCTCCCCTCTCCCTTCTGATCACTGTCAGCCTGAAGAACAACTTTTTAGAAAAGACATCATTTAGAGACCCTGAAGGTCTCTTGTCATGCATCTGTGGAATTGGGGAAAGGAGCCGGTAATCGTGGAGCGTCTGTTCCACATCAAGCACCTTACATCTATCATACAACTGAAATTTCCCCCACAAGCCTATGATGCTATTTTAATCATCTCCATTTTAAAGAGGAAGAAACTAAAACACTAAAGGTTAAGTACTTGTGTAGGGTCACAGAGAAGAGTGGGCATTTGAGTCTAAGCCTGTTCTTACTCCAAGATCATAAATAATGTTACCGTCTGTTTGAAAAAGAAAAAAAAATAAGTGTTTTTAGTTTTTTCCTGATTTCCTAATTTACTTACTCTCTGCTGTCTTATTCTATGTTACCTTTCAAATGCTGGCAATCTGACTCTTACTCTCTCCATAACAGATTATTGCTTTGTATAATTAGGTTCCCAAATTCTGAAAGAACTTGAAGAGTAGCAGAATATGCCACCCCAAAATATGCCATGTTCTCATATTGATTATTTTGAGCTGAAGGCAGTTGAGATGAAGCAGATACAACAAAAACTATCTGTTCTTCCCCTATTTGCCTAAAAGCAAGACATAAAATCACAAATCTGCCTCCCCTCCCCTCTCTATCAGGAAGAACAGAAGTGAATATCCAGAGACAACTGTAGATCCCTATCAGCCCAGACCCCACCCGAGGAATCTGCTTAACACTTCTTGCTAAAAATAGCCCTCACCTACCATTGCATTGTTCCTCCATATATCAATATGTACCTTTCCACAAGTTGCTGCCCTAGAAACTCAAAGTGCTTTTCCTTTATCTTGTCACTTCTCTAAAAAGTTATTGTTCTTTTATTAAGATGCTATATAGGTCCAAGTTCCAACTGACCCTTTGAGTTAGTCATACCTGGGTATTTCCCTGTATATATATGTGATACACACATTAATCAACTTCTGTTTGTTTTCTATTAACCTTTCTCTTGTCCATTTTATATACAGGGCCCCAGCATGAGGACCCAAGATGAGTAGAGGGAAAGACTGTGTTGCCTCTCCTACAAACCAAACATGTAAATGACAACTGCTGTGATACAGTAATGGAAGGGTTAGTTCAGGGGACAGAAGGCCTTAGGCAGGTTCCCTAATTATCAGACTTGTTTTCTAATATCCGAGATGAAAATAACAAGAACCATAGTCAGCAGCCAAGACATCTCTTAGTGTTCCAAAATCACAAAGTTAATGCTCACTCATGTTCCATGTTCACCAAGGAACCACTGTTAGGGTGCTGCGTCTTTGTTGTGCCGCTGTCGGGACCCAGGCCAATGGAGAGTTTCCATGACAGAAAGAAGAGATTGTATTGTTTCATAGGGTTGCTATAACAAAATACCACATATTGAGTGGTTTCATGAACAAAAATTATTTTCTCACAGTTCTGAAGTCTGTAAGTCCAAGATCAAGGTGCCAGCAGGACTGGTTCCTCCTGAGGCTTCTCCCCTTGGCTTGCAAATGGATGTTTTCTTGCTGGGACCTGACATGGCCTTTTTTTCTGTGTGTACTTCCCTGGTGCCTCTCCCTTTTCTTAGAAGGGCACTGGTCCTGTTGGATTACGGCCTCATCCTTATGATCTCATGTAACCTTAATTGCCTCTTTCAAGGTCCTGTCTCCAAATACAGTCACAATGGGGGCTGCAGCTTCAAATTCTGAATTTTGGGGAGAGCAGGAAAACATTCAGTTCATCACAGAGACCATGAATAACTGCGCACTGGCTTCAATCCTACAACTTGACTCCCATTTTTAACCTGTTGCCAAGGTTGCCTTTTAAAAGTCTGACAATGTGAGAGTTAAAAAGGAATGATCAGGGAGCACATGTTATAAAAATCTGAGATACAGAAAGAATGAAAACACACACATTGCAGGCTCACCCCTTGCCCATTAGGTTTTGTTCATACCTCAACAGAGAAAAATTTCAAAAACATAAAGGGCAAAGAGAAACCTGTTAAACTTCTCTAGGGACACTGCTGAGTGCAGAGGAAAAACATCACACTTAACTAGACTTTCTCCTTCACTCCCCTAGGCCTCATCCAGAGGGATTGATAACAGGAGGCTACTGCAGACTCGAACGTGATGTGAAAGTGATGAAGATGTCTTTTTAGCCTAGACCAGATGTCATTTCTCAAATGCAGAAACATGAACCATATATATATATATGTATATATGTATATATGTATGTGTGTGTGTATATATATCTATCTATCCCCTAATGAGACCAGCTACTCCATATTATTAAGACAGAGATACAAGTCAATACAGTTAGAAGGACAACATTAAAATCTCTAGCAAAGAAGATATCTTTAATATTTCATTGGAAAAAACAGTGTGATTCTTTTGAAGACCTGGAATTGGCTCTCTTTTCACATCACCTTTTTGAAGTTTGTTAATTTATGACTACAAATTTTGCCCTCACCTCATCAAATGATCATGTCTCTCTTCAATGTCAAGAGGTTGTTCTCCCTTCCAATTGCAGGTCATTGTTCAGAGGAGGACCTACGTTATTGTCGTGTATAGAAGGAGCCAAGTGATTTTGATGTGTACGTAATTGAGAAGTGGTACCAAGCTTCTGCCGGAGGAAGACTGCCTTCCATCCTTCCTGCAGCACCATTCTTATAAAGAGCAGTTTCCTTTTAAAGTTCTCAGTCAGAAAAGAAATCCCAAATCTTTGGTTTTACTTTCTATAGCATCCTCAACCAGACACAACATACGGGAGTATCCTTTGGCTAGACATGTTTTTCTTTGTGATTATTAATGACTGAAATAGACAGAACAATGTCTCCCACTCCCAAAGATGTTCCTGGAAAAATATGTTCCCATACATGGCGAAAGGGACACTGTGGAGGTGAATAAGGTAAGGATCTTGAGCTGGGGAGATTTTTGTACATTATTCTGGTAGACCTATTGTCATCATAAGGGTCCTTAAAAGAGGAAGGCAGGAGAGTCGCTGTAAGACAGATTTGATGGTGCTATGCTGCTGGCTTTGAAAGATGGAAGAAGGGGCCAGGAGCCAAGGAATGCAGGTAGCCTGTAGGAGATGGAGACAGTCTTCTCTGGAGTCTCCATACCTTGGCACATTTCAGACTTCTGATTATCAGGTCTGGAAGATAAATTTGTGCTATTTTAAGCCACTAAGTTTACAATAATTTATTAGAGTAGCAATAGAAAACTAATAGAAAGGTTCAATCCATACGAGGGGGGATGCAAAAAAATACGCACCTAAATTTGTCTTCTGGAGGGTGGGCTCCTTATAGTACAGACTTCCCCTGCTAGGTGAGTGTTCTAGGAACCCATATGAATCAGTGCTGGCATTGCTGTGAGAGGCTGCATTTGGTTTCAGTGAATGGTTTTAGGACACTTTCAGTGTGTTTGCCTGTTTCATGATGGGGATTTACAAGCACACCTGCCCACACTGTGCTGAGTATTCAGCAGCTTTTGACCAAAAATGGCATTACTATTTACCTTTACCATTACCATTTAGTGGAAGAAGCACTAAAAGGCATCAAAATTGATGAGTTCAAAAATTGTTTTGAAGGTGACTGAAGTTTAAATATGTAAGAATAAATACACAATTTTTTATAAATAAATTCTGTTTTGCGGGGATTCCCCTTGGATAGCTGTCAAGTAGGTTGTGAAATAGAGAATCCTGCTTACTTTAGATTTACTCCACTGACAACATAAGTGATTCTGAGACACATTCATTCTCAAATCCTTTTCCCATGCCAGGGCACCTAGGGAGTTTCAAATGGTCCAATTAAGCCACACGTAGATTCTGACATTACTTCTTGTCCTCTCTTTTATAAAGTACTAGCATTCCCAAAGACAAGACGGCTCGTTGAGCCTATGACACAGCATTCCATTTTTATGTTTCTGACTTGACCCCTGGTGTCACACCAAACATGTATTGACTTGCTTGTCATAATCTTGCATCTATCTTTCTTGTGTGTTTGAACTTCTGACAATGTTATCATTCTCTCTTTGTGTCTATGTCTGTCTGTCTGTCTGTCTGTCTCTCTCTCTCTCTCTCTCTCACACACACACACACACACACACACACTTTTTGGGGAAATGTATGTTTCCCCAAAACATTCTCTCAGTATTTCAGCATAATCACTTAGAGCACACCTAAGTGAGAACTATATTCACCATGACCCTAGTCCCCTGTGACTGTACTAACTCACATACACTGTTCATTCAGCATATTTATTAAGCATTCAGACTCTGGAGCCAGATTGTTAGGGTTCAAAGCCCTGCAACTCCTCTCACTAGCTGTGTGACCTTAAGTATTCAAGTTAATTAACTTTTTTTTTTTGCCTCATCTCATCATGTTTAAAATGGCCATAATAGCAATCACTACCACACAGTGTCATTTATGAGACTTACATGGATAGATTATATAAAGTACAGTACTTAGAATAGCAGCTGCCACCAATGCTGCAGAAGTTGGAGAGAACATAACTCCTGTTGTCAAGGAATTGTCTAGTGGGAGATTCAGGTAAGAAAAGAGGCCAGCATAACTCAGGGTGAATGCTTCAGTGGACAGGCTCAGGGAGCACCTAGAGAGATGCAGAACCTGGGCAGGTTATGGGAGGTACAGTTAAGTAAGTCTACTTGATGAAGGTAATCCCTCCACTAAGTCTTGGAAAATGAAAGGAGTTGTCCAGGTAAATGGAGGAACTGAGGGAAGAGGCTATGATATGGAGCAGGCATACAAGAGCAAAGGACAAGAACGTTTGGGGCAGTGGAAATTAAGTAGAAGGATATTCCTGTAGGATGAACCAGATGTGCGCAGAAAGGGGAGCATCTTGCATTACAAGCAATTTTCTCTTGATTTACTGGAACCCTGCAAGCTGAATCCTATTTTCAATATAATATGCAAATTCAAGATCATGGTTCCTAAAGAATAATACTGAGTGAGAATCCACATTCCTGATTCTTACATGACAGAAATTACACGTCTCACAAACTCTTAGGCCACCATGACTAAATTCAGCCAAGCATGACAGAAATGCTCTACAAACACAAAAGATTTTTTTTTTCTGAAAGAAAAATGTCTTGAAGGACCAGCTTGAAATTGAAATGACAGCTCAGTCTTTCAATAATAAGAAAAATCACAACTTAATGTTATTTATAAATGAGTTCTACAGAGAAAATTTTCTAGACGTTTTTCAACACTGGTCAGACATTGCAATTACTTAGTGAGCTTTTGAAAATTACCTATCCTTAGGCCTCATCTCAAACCAATTAAAACAGAGTATCTATGGACCCATCCAGTTCACTGACATGATTTAAAACTTTCCTAGGTGACGGTAATGTACAGTCAGGGATGAACTAAAGAGTTTTGAAATATTCCAAACTTTTAAGTGATCGATTCCAGTTTAGAATACTGTTTCAACCCAAATTTGTCAAGCAAGAAAGGGAGAGATTATTGAGCTGTTAAATTGTAAAATGGGAGCTATCATTTCAGTGATTAGATTGATGAGGGTGTTTGGATTGTCTTTTTGCGTCATGTATACTCATAGTCAAGTTATTGAATTCTATTTTTGTCACTTTATTTTGTTTTTAAAGGTCTCCTTAGGTACTGGTTTGATAATACCACTCTGACATTTTAATGTACTGCCAAACTGAACACACTATTCATGAGAAATGCACTGTGAGCATTTATGCACTCACTTATTTTGAAGGCAAAAAAAAAAATACATGCATGTCAGTCAAGAAACAAGTCACGGGCTGCAGAAAAATGTCCTGCTGAACAGAATATTAGGCAGTGGGCAGGAAACAAAGGGCACCATAATGGAAATCTTTCAAGCTTGAATTAGGTTACTGACTAATGAGGATCCCGCAGGGAACAGTGATAAGGGGGCTGAATGTTTAGTAAAGAACTATTCGTGCAAATTACCTGACTGATGATGTTGCTGGCAAGACCCCTAAGATCCCCCTGATAAAGGGCAGCAGCCATTAAGCCATTTAGACGCACAAGCATCTGAAAGGAAAGTAATTAAGAATTTTTTTGCATGAATTCCAGTAGGAGAACTAGTATTGCTTATCAAAAGAAAGATACTCTGACAAATATACCTGAAGAAATTAGACCTACCACACTGGGGAGCAACAGTGGTGCAGACGCATCATGCTATTGGAGGCAACCCCATCGGATGCTTGGAGTTGGTGAGAGAGCACGCATGTGGAGGACAGAAGCTCCTCAACCCCTTTTCAGGCACATACCGATGATGTAAATACATAATTATATATTTTTCTTATTTTTCAAAATTTCTCCTTCTTTAAGGGAGGAGAAAACCTTCCAGTTTTTATAAGGGACACTTAACATTTTTTCCATCTGCAATCAGTGAGTTGTTTCCAAGTCTAGAAAGCAGATCTGAAACTTTAAGGGATGATCCAGGATTGAAATAGAAATGGGAATCAGCAGGCCGTAACCAAAAGGATGGGATTTCCCAGGGAGTATGTCAAGTGAGAATTAAAAAGGAACAAAGGTAGCTCTGAGGAACAGAAACATTTACGGGATAAGTTAAAGAAGGGAAGCTGTCAAATAGATTGAAAAACCACAGCCAGGGAGTGGGAGGAGAAAATGGGGTCACAGAATCCAAGTTAAGAGTTTCCAATAAGAGGCCAAAAATGATCAAGATGAGAATTGAAAACTACCTACTGCAGTGGTCCCCAACTTTTTTGGCACCAGGGACTGGTTTTGTGGAAGACAATTTTTCCACAGACCAGGGTTGTTGGGGGTGGGGAGGAATGGCTTTATATCCTGCCATCAGGTGCAGTTGAATTGTCACTTGCCACTCACTGATGGGGTTTTGATATGAGTCTGCAAACAATTGGTTTATTATGTTCTCTATGCAGTCAAACCTCTCTGCTAATGACAATCTGTATCTGCAGCTGCTCCCCAGCAGTGGCATCACCACCTCAGCTCCACCTCAGATCATCAGGCATTAGATTCTCATAAGGAGAGGGCAACCTAGATCCCTCACACACGCAGTTCACAGTAGGGTCCACGCTCTTTTGAGAATCTAATGCCGCCAATGATGTGGCAGGAGGCAGAGCTCAGGCAGTAATGTGAGCAATGGGGAGTGACTGTAAATACAAATGAAGCTTTGTTGCTCTCCTCCTAAAGTGCAGCCTGGTTCCTAACAGGCCTCGGATCCTTACCGGTCCATGGCCTGGGGGTTGGGGACCCTTGACCTACTGGGCTTCACAAGTAGGAAGGAGGTTATAGAGACAGCAAGGTTCACTCCTCTGGTCTGCTGATGTATTGAGGGCAAATGCCAGACTTCTGTGGTTGAGGGGTAAATTCCTCTTTCCTGAGTCCTCCGCCACTAAATTTGACTTATTTCTCCCTAAGAAATTAAGACTCCCTAAAAAAGTTCTCATTAAGAAGTTTCTAATTTTGTAAGAAATTCCTTTTAAAGAATGAAACTTGGAGAGCTGAATTGTCAGTTTTCATTCTTTCATCCATTCAATAAATATTTATGAAGTGCCTGCTATTACGAAGAATTCTACCAGACAGCGGGATGTAAGAATCAGTAAGACCTAATCTTTAGTGGAAAGAGTTTAAACTGAGTGGGAAGATAAGTGGTTTCAGCATAGGACAGTTTGTGTGCAGGGCCTTATGGGAAGATGCCCTATAAAGCCTGGAAGTGGAGTCAGGAAGTGCTCCCAAGAACTGATGTCACGGACTGAGTTTGAAAAAACAATAGCAAACTTTTACCAGGTATGTAGTACTTATCAGGGGTCAGGTTCCATTGTCAGTACTTAACATTTAACTCATTTCATCTTCACAACACCCCCCGGGTGAGCATTACCATGACCCACATTGTACAGATGAAAAGGAGGTACAGAGGTTGACTTGCCTAGGCTCGCACAGCTAGAGAGTGATAATGCTGGAATTCAAACCCAGGTCCTGTGCCTCCAAAATCAGAGCTTAAAACCACTATTAACACTGCCCTTTAAAAGACAGCTCAAAATTCATGCAGTGGATGAGATGGGGATGCTTGTTCATAATCAAGGAGGGGAAACATAAACCAAAGAAACATGGAGGAACATGCACAGTTATTATGGCTTTCACTCACAACTACCCTAAGAGCAAATCTATCCTGGCTTATGTCATCCAAGTTGTTTCTTCTATCTAATTTAGACTATGCTTTTTATTTTAAATTCAGTTTACAGATCTACAGTGAGACACTTCTACTAAGCTCGCGCTGCCTTTCCCCATCACAAGAACTTTGCGTGGCCTCCTTCAACCCCTTCTGCTGTCTTCCCTTCCATTCTGTCTGACTGACTTCAGCCCTGACAATTTTCAGATTTCACTCTAAAACCGCTCTTCTGTCTAGACTGTGTCACCACACCTGAGCTTTCCTTCTAAACTACTCTCTGTAAGTACAACCAAAAAGAGTTGCAATTTGCGGTCATTAAATGGATTCATAATGTCCCTTCATTATTCAATGGTTGTTCAATACTTGTAACTCAAAATTGACAATAAAGTTGTCAACTGCCATTCTCATTAAGAGGTGATTTCTTAATGTCCATTCATTTAGAACTATAAATATTTTACATTATAAGCTTTGTTCTGTGTGGGCAGAACCTCCCCCTCATCATTATAAAGGATGACCAATAGGGACCCTTGGGGAGTGGAAGGAAGGTCCACTGAAGGATGATGCTGGACAACAGTCTTAAACTGGAAGTGTCCTTAGACAAACCAGGACCTATAAGCATCCTAATTATCCACATAACCTCCATTTGTGCTGTACAAATTTTAATACAACAATGTTTAAAATGACCAGGGTAACTGTAAGTAACATATTTAAATTTGAAGAAATGAACTCAAAACCCTCCATTCCTCAAATTCTACATATGTCCTTCCTTATCCACAAATGGTACCCCTCACATATTTGACAACCAAAATCAGATCACTTTTTAATATCTTACCCAATACAATAAAATTTATTTTCAGAAATAACCATTTGCTAATCAGTAATATTTTCTAGATCTGTTCTTTAATCCTTAAACAATAATTTTTAAAATAATGTGTTTTACTTTTAAAGATACTCAAATTCAGCAAATATTTCATGTATGAAATGAATTGTACTTACCAAATGAAAAATGGAACACCTTGCAATCTGCACTCTATTTCACTGTATTAAAACTCAGTCACAGAAAAAGATCCAAAGTGGCTGCATAGAGCAACCGAATTAAAGTAACTCAAGTTGTTTTTGTGTCTCTGGAATCCATGTGCTATCACTTCTCACTATGAACCCAGCACCTATACACAGGAACATGTAGTATGAGGTTTTGGAAACATGAACTGAGCTGAAAGTAACATCAAACAACTGCAAACCTTATACACTAACTCTCAAAACAAGCTCTTGCTGACGATGCGTGTCAGGGGTCAACTGAATAGCTTTAATTAATTTCCATGTAGAATAAAATGTTTAGTAAAGATTAAGTAATAAAAATGTGCTCATTTGGAATTTACATATTCAGTGTTAAGACTCATCAGTATCCCGCAACTGTTTTGAAACTTAGACAAGTGAAAGCTTTGTGGGGAGAAGCATTTTATCATTGATATTTCTAATTGTCGGGCCACGGTTACAAAAAGCAGCAGACTGAGCTCTAGCCTCACTTGTCCTTGGCTTTGTCAGTTTATTTCGGTGCGCTTTGTGTCTGTCTTTACAGTTAAGATGACTCATGACACAAAAACAGGACATTTTTAAAAAATGTGTGTAGGCCTAGTGCTGACAACTAGAATATAAACTCCCCAGAGGGAGGCAGATCCATCCCTCTCAACCTGAATGGAAACTCACTGGTCTTCACTTATGTGATCTGTTTCACGGCCACCGCCAGAGCCCACCCCTCCTCCTGGCTCCCCCGTTATTAAGGTGCAAATCCCGGTCAGTGCTGAGCAGTTTCACCCAGTCCCAGCCCTGGCAAAAGCAAAGACAGTCAATTAGTTTCCTAAGGCTTCCACAATGAATTACCACAAACTTGGTGACTTAAAACAGCAGAAATTTTGTCTCTCATAGTTCTGGAGACCAAATGGTCAAAATCTAAGGGTGGGCATGGCCACACCCCCTCCGTAGGCTCTAGGGGAGGAGCATCCTTCCTTGCCTTTTTCAACTTCCGATGGCACTAGGTGTTCTTTGGCTTGTGTCTGTATAACTCCACCTCTTCCACTGTCTTCATATGGCCTTATGTGTTTCTCCTCCTCATGTCCGTGCCTTACAAGGACCCCTTCATTGCACTTAGTGCCCTCCCTAATCCAGGGTGGTATTGTCTCAGGAGATCCTTGGATCTTGAGTTACATCTTTTTCCCAACAAGGTCACATTCACAAGTTCCCAGGGTTAGGACATGGACATGCCTATGCAACCCACTACAGACAGTGACAGTGTTGAGTTGATCCAAGGACCTCCCACAAACAAGAAGCTGGAGAAAAGAGAATTCCCTTTTGCAAAAAGAGGATTGTTAGGACTGAGTAGATTTCAGCCCATTGGCCAAGAATTCCGTCCTGGGGACAATTTCCTTGGAAGGAGGCTGAAAAATATCAGGAACCCAAAAGGCTCAGAAGAAGATGTGTAGGTTTACACCTGGCCTCCCCACAGAGGAGAGCAATGGGAGCCAAAAGCACCACAGAGAGTACTGTGGACAGGACAATTTATGTGCCCAGAGGTTCACGAGCTGTGGCAGGAGGCTGCCGACCTGGTCCCTCTAGTGATGGAAGGGAGAGGGTAGAGTGGCTTGGAAACTGCAAGGTGGTCAGTAGGACTGGCTGGGCAGGTGAGGCTGGGAGCAAAGGCTGGGCCTGGCACAGTTGTTCTGGAGATGCCTTTTCCTTGAGGAATAGTCGGGGCTCTTTTCTATCATCTGTCAGGAGCTCCCAGAAGCACTAAGAACAGACCCTTTCACAGTGAAAAGTCTCTGGACTTGATGGTCCATGAAGACGCAATGAGCTTATTTGTCCTCCCTCCTTAGTGACCCCATTCCCACAGAAATGAACGCACATTCATTATCTTGTCCCAACTACAGTAAAGGGTAAATTTTAAAACAATGGGGCTCTGCGCCACAGCCCTAATTGCCTCCAAACCATGTGTGTGTGTGCTTTCTTAGCATGTGTACAAACACAGTCAGACGATCCGGCTGCATTTGTTTTTCAGCTTGTTCAGCTGGGGAGGCATACTGGGAAAATCAGGGCAATTTCCAAGTTCCCCAAAGGTTCAGGATGAACTTAGTTGGAACCCCTCCCAATACCAACCAGATGGAGCGAGAGTTCTGCTGACTACCACACATTTCTTCCAAAAGATAGATCTTTTTTTAAAAAAACTTCCTAGTCTTGTTTGCTATATTCCCCAAATGCTGAACTTTCCTTCTCATCAGCTTTTGAGGAATGATTCAGAAATCTCATTTAAAACTTCAGTGAGTGAGAATACAGCTCCTTTATGCCTCTCACCCCGACAATGCCCAAGCAGCGAACTTCTGAAACCCATCGATGGCAACAGTCAAGTGATTTTCAAAGTCCCGTCTTTATTTTGTTTTTCAAATGAGTATACTGGACATTCAATTCTCTCTTTGATCATTTTATGGTATCTTGAATTTCCCCAAAGTTCTTCATTTTGAAAGGCGATAGCTCTTAACTTTCATATTTTATTAATAAAGAAAAAAAGCTGATGGAAAGTAATAAAGCTTTTTTCTGTAGTTTTTCATGACTAATATACACAGTCAAATGCCATAACCACTTGGGTTTTGAAGTAAAGTTCTGAAAATGATGAAAATCATAGAATATTAACTATGAAATTAGCTGTTTGGGTCTATGGCATGAAAGCAGGAAGGAGTTAGAAAATAGAACATGCAAATAAACTCTATGTGGAAACATGCCTTTTTCTGTACAGCATGGGGGACACAGGTGCTGCACTCAGAGGAGGCTTCATACAGTGATGCTAGGGTTTAGTAGAAGTCTATTATGATGTTGGCCATCGAATCATTATATCTTGGGATCTTAGAGAACAAGAAAATAGGGAAACCAAATTATTAGGGTCCGAGAATAGAGAGGGGATTAGATAGCAAAACCAGCAAACACAATTTGTCTCAAGAAATTTGCAAGTCATAAAACTAAATGGGACTTTTGGTAAGGTGTCTCACACTCATGAATTTAAATTTACTTAAACTAGCTAAACCAGAAAATTTATTCAGCAAATACTCGTTTCCTTTTTCCCTATGATCACAGGATTAATGGAGAGTCAGATAAAAGGTGTCACTGGGGTTCTTCAGTTGCTAGCAGCAGGAACTGACAGGCCAACCTAGGGAAAAAGGAAGAACTAACAAAAGGATATGGGGTAGCTCATGAAATTAAAGTAAAGCTGAAGAACTAGGTCGTGGGCCACAGACCACACCCTCTATTACCGCTCTTGATCTGCTCAAACCCGTACCCTGAGTACCTTCCAGAACCAACCCTATACAATGACCAGTGGAAAGGGAACAGAATCTCCTAGACTGTCTCAGGGATGCTGGGCATTTATGTCTTGAACAAAGGAGGAGAAGTCCTCATAAGTTATCAGAAGTTATTGAATTTCTGGGTAAGAATAAACAGCCAAAAGAATCTAGTTAATGGCACATTTCTGAGAGTGCTAGATCTACTAACAGCAGGTTGTCACATATGGGTCAAAAAGCAGTTAGAAATGTAAGAGTCAATTAAAAACCCATTGTACCTCATCAAAAAGAATCTGCATCACATGTCTATGGGCTCAGCTGTGATCATCGAGCTAAAAAGAAAGCTGACTGAGGCAGCTCCTTCTTTTTCCACACGGCACACACAGCGCTCTGCACGATTATGCTTTACTGCCCCTTAGCCCCAGAGCGAGCACGGTAACTGAGCATTTACAATCAGCTCAGCTAGCCATCACAGTCTCTGTGCATTTCGGCCACTGGGGCGCATGTTTGGGAGAGCCAACAGGATCAATAGGAACCAGGAAGGAATGGCCACCATTTCATGCGTACTTGCTTCAAGAAAGAACCAAGTCGGAACTGGTAAGAAAAATTGTGAGGGGATCTCCAGAAGGCATCTGGGAAACAGAGACAAATGGATAGAAACTCCCCCAGGGAACAGAAACTGAGGAGCCTGCTATTAAATCATGTCTTTATATTTCGATTTGCTTCTGTTTTGATAAACCATCTGGCCCTTGGTTTTCATGTTTAGAAAATGATGTTAATGCATCAAATGATTTTGCCTTCCCTTCTAGCTCTCAGCCTGGCAACTCTTCTTATTTTGGAACATTCCAAAAGGAAAACTAGGGTTTACAGACAAGAATAAGTTTTAGCCACTAGAAAATTAAAGAGTCTTTCAAGCTGCAAATGGGTCTTTGAGAGGCAAATGAAGCTAGATGCATTCTCTTCTAGAAATATAAACGTGAGCCTAAACACAGATTTTACACACATTTCTCAGGTGACCTGTAAGTCAATAGGATCTTGGAAGCGAAGTGACTTGCCCGAAGTCACACACTAATTAGAGGGCTCTGGGATAGAACCTACATCTCCCAGCTTCCAGGTTAGTGTGTTTCACGCTCCCACACCCTGAGCACTGGAAAAACAGACTTTCCAAGAGAAATCAACCAAACTGCAGGCCCCATGAGAACAGGAACCATGGTGGTGTTTTTCCAACCTGAACCATGATTGACTCACTCACTCACTAATGGAGAAGAGTAAAGACAACCGGGTAAAGAACCATTGTCAACTCTTTTGTTTTTAACAGTGACATTGTATACCTGCCGCTCGCAGCAGACTTGGTTTGCTCTTCAACTCGTTCCAAAACAAATATCTTTTCACACATGCACACACAACATCCATAAAAATCACTCAGGCATGCTTACATAAATGCACTGGCATAAGTGTGTCATAGAATATTTTAATGATAATTTTTGTAAACCCCATATTCCCTTACTTGCACACTTAATTGTTCACAAAGTGTCTTTGATTAGATTTTTCTAAATTATACAAATTTAGAACCACATATTTTAGGTTTTTATATGGCAATATAAAATCCAAATCTTCACTTTTCAAAATAATTGCAGAGTAGTCTCCATTGGATATATTGTAGAATTACTAAATCAAGTCACAATTAATTTTAACTTCTGCATATGTATGTATACACATAATAAGCACAGGTCCTCATAAAATTATTAAATATAATCAGCCTATTACTCTTCAGTTTCTATACTAGTGCCTTTTCTTCTTGCAAAAATGCATGATTCCTACCTTTTTCATTTTGTACCTCAACTGGGTCAGTTTCAAGGCCTCTTGTAATTCCTGATAAATGTCTCTGAGTTTTTATTTCAACTTCTTCACTTGTTTCTTACACTGACCTTTCTCTTCTCTCTCAGATTCTACAATTCTACAATTCTACAATTGTCACTAAACCATGACAGCTCCCCATCAGAACACAAAAGTCCCCACACTTCCTTCTCTAACGTCCTGCCTCACAGGCACACTGCTTTCTCATGCCAATCAGTCTACTCTCTACCTTCGTCTGCCCCTGAGGCTTTTGAGAAGTTAGTAAAGATGTGATGGAGTCTTGAATGTAGTCTTGATATGATGGGGAGGTCAGGAGCCAGATTCTTTTCCTCTTCGCCCCAGTAGAGCCAGAGGACAGGCGCTTGGCTGGAATGCAACACATTAGCTGTTGTCTTCTAGGACTTCGAATCTTGAGCAAGGGACACAGGGACAAAAGAATCAGGTTTGTTTGAAAGTCACATCTTAACCTGGCTTCCTGCTGGAGAACTATAGCTACAGCTTCTGCTTCCCGGGTCTCCAGCTTTCCCATCAACCCTGAGAGCCTCACCACCACCAATCCTTGATCAGCTCCCTTTCACTTAAGTCAGCCCAAGACGTTTCTGTGGTTGTAACCAAAGAACCCTGAGTGATTCGTGGAGTAATCCAGGGAGCAGGCCAAACAGGACTTCCCACTCCCCTTCCTCTTTCGTGCTGCAGCCCCATTATACCCCTTGGAAGGCAGTTAACTGCTCTCCTCTCCCAGTTACTTCAGGAGGTCACTCTGTCTACTGGGAGAAAAATCCCTGAACCAGGAAACAAAACATGTGGATACCGGCCCTGGCTGTGCTAATAACTTGCTATGAGTCTCAGTGCTATTCATTCACCCTGAGTTCCGAGTATACTGCCAGCTTATACTCACTGAACACTAAATTTGTGCCAGGTGCCAGGCATTATTCTAAGAACAGTGCATATACAGTGATTTACCCCTCACAACAATTTTATGAAGATACTACAGTTATTCCCCTTTTTCAGAAGGAAAACCAAGGGATGCAAAGGTTAAGCATCCCACTCAAAGTCACACTGGCTGGAAAGTAGCTTGAAATCAGATAATCTGAACCACTAGCCACTACAGTGTGCTTCTCTTCTGGGTCTTAGTGTCCCTTCCTCTCAATTGTACAGTCATCCTTCAGTATCTGCAGGGGACTGGTTACATGACCCCGTCCCAGATACCAAAATCTGCAAAGATTCAAATCCCTTATACAAAATTGCATGGTGTTTGCATGCAACCTATGCACATCCTCCCATATACTTTATATTATCTCTAGATTACATCCAATACAGTGTAAATGCTCTGTAAATAGTTGTTACCCCATACTGTTCAGGGAATAACAACAACAAAAAGTCTGTACATGTTCAGTACAGACACAACTATCGTGGGCCCAACTGCAGAGTACATAACAGTGTAACTTTTTTTTCCAAATATTTTCAATCTGCAATGGATTGAAGCCGTGGATGTAGATCCCATGAATATGGAGGGCTGAACTACTCTGAGGATACTTAGTTTCTGTCTGGAAGAGATTTATGCTGTAATTGTAGACTATTGTAACCCAGTGTGATGGCTCCAGAGCTGCTCCACATGTGACTGTTTGAAGTGCTAGCCTCTCTGAAAGACCCCGGTCTCTCCCTCAAGCTCTCAAGTTATGTCCTGAATAGTGCTTTCAGACCTATTTAATCAAGACAGAGAAAAGCTCCCTTCTTGTCATACCACTAATCTTTACCTTATCTGTCTGCTCCTATTGTTACTGTAAAAAATTGCCACAAACATAGCGGCTTAAAACAACACACATTCATCCCTGGCTGGTATGGCTCAGTGGATTGAGTGCTGGCCTGCGAACCAAAGGGTCACTGGTTTGATTCCCCGTCAGGGCTCATGCCTGAGTTGTGGGCCAGGTCCCCAGTAGGGGGTGCATGAGAGGCAGCCACACATTGTTGTTTCTCTCCCTCTCTTCCCCTTTCTCTAAAAATAAACAAGTAAAAAATTAATAAAAAACACACATTTATTATTTTACAGTTCTGAAGGTCAGAAGTGCAAAATGAGTCTCACTAGGCTAACATTAAAGTGTTGCAGAGCTGTGTTCCTTCTGGAGGCTTTAGGGGAGAATCCATGCCCTTGCTTTTTCTAGTGTGTAGAGGCTGCCTGCACTCCTTGGCTCATGGCCCATCTTCCAACATCAAAACCAACAGGGTAGCACCTGTAAATCTGTCTCTGATACTGACTCTGCTTCGGTCATCACATATTCTATGACTCCTTTATGGGCCTCTATTATATTTGAGACCTACCTAAATAGTCTCTTGATCTCAAGGTCCTTAATTTAATCACATGTGCAAAGTCATTTTTGCCATGTAAAGTAATATACTCACACGTTCCAGAGATTAAGATGTGGAAACCTTGAAGGTCATTAATCTGCCTACCACACTTTCTGAATGTATAACAGTTAAATCTTCTACAATAATAAAAAGTACTTTAGATATGTAAATCCAGAAATAGTAATGGGAATTCCATATTTCTTGGACTACTCTAAATTAGTATTTATTTGAGAGTCTAGTCTTCCCTCTGATCATGCCAGAGAAAAGGAGGCAGATGCCCAAAAGAAGGGAAAAACCACAAGCTGGGACTCTGTCTGATTAACTACAAAAATTGTGTAAGCTCTTATTGTCAATGCTTTCTTTACTCTATATTTTATTGTTTAAATTCAGAAGCACCTGGCTTTTCAAGCCCAGTGAAGTGTCTCCCTACCCAATTTCTGAATTCTCTATATTCCCTTCCTTTTAAAAATCTCAAATTATCAATTTTTGCTTGAAAATCTTATCTAATGAAGCAAGAAAAACTATTACCAAATGTCCTAGGTATCCAAATTTCCAGCCTAAAATAACTCTTCTCTTACTGCCTGACTACAAATTTAGAACCACATAGTTTAGGGTTTTACATGGCAATACTTACTTCATAGTATCAATTTCTATATTAGGGTAATATCAGTTGTTGTAACCAATAGATCACAGAAGGAAGGAGACCTCCTACACACGGAAGTATGTTTCTTGTTTACACAGGCCAGTGTGAGTGTTCTGGGGTTGTGTGGTTTTCTTTCATGAGGTAATTCAGTGGCCCGGGTTCTTTCCATCTTGCAGCTCTGCCATCAGTCCCCCGGTCCTAGTTGCCATTGTTTACATCTAGCTCACATAAAGGAATAAATAACATGTAAAGGCCTCAGTTATATCTTTAATTAATTAATTTATTTTTTTTGGCCTAGAAATGGTACACTTCTCTTCAGCTTAAATTCCACTGGTCAATACCCAGCCATATTGCCACACTGATATCTGCAAGGGATGCTGGGAATGCAATCTACTTCTCACTCCAGAAAGAAGAAAAGAATATATATTTTAGGTGGTTTATCTGCTTACCAGAATGACAGTTCTGGGGTAATTTGTTCTACTCTGTATTAGAAATTAGAAGAAGATACCTGGGAATTATACCTCTAAGATCCCATGATTTTCCATTTCTAATATTCTTCAGATCACTGATTTCAGGACAGTATCACCCAACTTACAAATTCCTTTCATTAAAAGTGGAGAAATGGTGGAATGCAATAGGAAGAACACAAATTTTAGCTTTAAATGGAGTTGTGTTTGAATTCTGGCTTTATCCCCTTACTAGCTATTTAATCTCTATGAGTTACTTTCTTTGACCACCCCCTTTTTTTTTTCCCAAGAAGAAGAAAATTTTACCCATGATTATCTTTCCCACATATCTCAATCTAACCACTGATATTTTAGTGGCAAAGCTAATAGCTTTTCATCTTTGTTTGAACAACATGCCAATCTGTTACTTTTATGAAGAATGTGCCTAGAGAAGTGCTTGCCCAGCTACATTTCTAAAGTTACAGAGAGAATGAACACCATAATTATTATACCTAGGGTATGCTTTGTATATAGTAGACACTCAATATTAGATCCCATTATTTTCTCCTTTATCTTTCAACTTTAGAATCAGAGAACTTGCCTCTGAGGAAATGCTGGTGCAGTCAAGTGTACGAGCTTTTCTTCTTGATTAAAATTTCACAGTCCATCTAGTTACCCTATAACCACTGAGGAAATGTCTCCATTTCTGCTACACACTCTTTGTTCAATAGGATAAAGCTCATTTCAGAGATTGCTGGAGGGCACTTTTCATTAGGATTTGCAGGACCTACTTTCAAAATTCAAGGCCTTAGGGTATTTACAATTCAACCACAGAGTTGGAGTATGCAGAGGAGAAAACAACCTTCCCTAGACCATTGGTTTCAAACTAGAGGCTGTGGACTACATTAGCCCATGGGCATGGTTTGTGTGTCTGTACCATGCTAGTGAAAAAAATTGATTTGGTTTCCAACATTTAAAAGCCAGGAAGTATCATGCTAGATTTGAATTTCTGGCTTCTGTAGAGAAATGGGAAAAGCTGGTGGTGCTGGTCCATAGTACCACAAGGTAACCATGTGCTTAGTTGAGAGTAGCTACTTCCTTTGCACAGGACAAAAATCCTTCCAGCTGCCTCAGCTCCCTGCCTCCCCCACTCCCATACTGACCTATGTTCATCTGCCACCTGTGTAGGCAACTGACTTTGTACCTCTTATTCTGGAGCCATGGCCTATAAAGCATAACTAGGTTTTTTACTTGCATAGTTCCTGTTCCTTCAGGAGAAAATCTGTTGGATCAAGTCACATTATCTTCTAAATTTTCTAATATTCTCACATCTGGGAATGTAATTCTCACCAGTTGATTCAGGGTGGGCTCAGGTGCCATGACCAGCCTGTGTTTCAGCCAGCTTTATCTGGATCAAGGGTAGGTGGGGTGGGTGGGGAGGAAAGAATAGAAAACAGGGGCAACAGTTTAGAAGAGAGGGAGTGGTGCTTTGAACTAGGGCAATGGTAGCAGCAACGGAGAAATGCCAGATGTGGGAGACTTTGAGGAGACAGAATCAACAGGAGCTAACAATTGGATTTTAATGGTTGCCTACTCTTCACCAATTCCATGGGTCTTATTAGACTTTGTATACCCACACTCCCCACTTCAGTCAGAATTTACTGCTCATCTTCTAATTTCTGCTTAACATTCTAATAGGTCACTTACATATAAGTGCCAAAAGAAATGGAGTCATTAAAGATGAATCTTAAATTTTAGGGGCCTTTAAAGGAGAATAATGCCTGGGCAATATTTGTTTTCAGAAAGGTGGGGCAAGGAAGAAGGCTAAAGTTGGGAGAAGGTAAAAGGTTTAGTTCGGCACCTAAGGATCAAGTGATGAATGGGGAGGTCCAGTAAGTAGAGGTATAGTATAATAGCCCATCACATGGACTCTAGAACCAGAATGCTTGCATTTGGATTCGAACACTACTACTTCCTAGCTGTGTGACATTGGGTAAGTTACTTAACCTCTTAGCACCTTGATTTCCTCTGAAGAATAGGAATTAATAATTGTGCCTACTTCTTAAGGGTGGTTCAGCATGAGTCTGAGAACTTAGAAAGAGACAGGCACCATCATAGGTATAGACAATGAATGTGTTCCTTTGGGAAGACGTCGGCAAGGGCAGAAAGCCAAGTACCGAGTCCTGCTGAGAGGCAGAGAGGCAGATGAAGCCCTATAGCAGCTCTCAAATGTGAATGCCTATGGTAATTACCTGGAGTGCTTCCAACATTAGATGTCTGGTCATACCTCCAGAGATACTGATTGACTCATTCTGGCATGTGGCCTGAGTGTCAGGAGTTTTAAAAGTTACCCAGGTGATTCTAACATACAGCCAATTTTTGAGAAGCACATTGCTAAAGGAAGACATGAAGGATCTAGAATTTCTCATTTTAAAATGGGCTCTCCATCAAAATGTAAATCTAAATGTAAATTCCAACAAAATCCCTTCTCATAACATTACCTTATGTCAAAAACTTGTTAGAAGATATATAAAAAAGTAATAGCTATAATTTACTAGCAATTAGAGTAAAATAAAGTACAGATTATGAGCATGGGCTCTGAAATTGGGCCTGGATTCAAATCACAGCTTTACCATTTATTTAGCTGTGTTAATTTGAGAAAATTACCAATCCTTCTTTGCTTTAGGATTATATCACATCAGTTCTATTACACAGGGTTATTTGTGGGATAAATGCACCAATATATGAAAAGAACTTAGAACAGTACATGGCCCAGAATAAGAATTTAATAAAGGTTTGCTATTATTATCCTTATTGTCATTACTGAGTATTTATTCTCTGCCAGGCACTTTACTGTGTATTTTATAAGCAATAAAGTGAATTACTGAGATAATATTTCATGTCTCATCTTTCTTCTACTGGGGACCCATCTGTAAAAGTAAAGATTAATTTCATCTTTCTTCTGGAGAGATGATCTGATAGACCTTTGAGTTATGAGTCTGATGCTCATGTGCACTGTGGTGGTGACAAATTTTATGCCTCAGGCCCAACTTGGAGGCTTCTGATGGTCTATAATGGGTATGGTGGATGTTGTAGTACATTCCCAGGATGCTCATTCAGGATCAGGGCACTCATTTCCCTGATGCCATGGTGTGGGCTGGTGATGATTCACAGCTGGGAGTTGCCTTTGACCAAAACAAACTGCTTTCACCAAGATCACACACCCTCCCTGGAGCCATATACATCAAATCATGGTCAATGTAGAGAGACAAAGGTCCAGTTGCTTTGCATCAATTTAAGACATCTTTAATGGACCTCAGCACTCCAAAGTCCTCAGTGTGGGCAGCTGAAGCCCCTGTTCCAACTCTTTTACTGCTCCACTTCTCCCCTCCACCCTACCCTACTGCCATGATTCCCTCAGGAGCATTGTTCCTTAAAACATACCCAGATAAATTTTCTGCACAAAGATTTCCATCTCAGAGTTGTTTCCCAGGGCATCTGAGCTAAGACAGTTGGTGTAGGAGTAACCCAACCAAGAAGGTTCTAAGATGGAATTTTGGAGACAAGTTGTCTAGCCAGCAGCAATGACAATTCCATCATGATAAATAGGGGAAGAACAGATAGTACCTAGAAAGTTTTAACGGTGCAATTGTTAAAATTTTTACCAATGGTGAACTGGGAAGAGATACCATAGGAAGAGTAGGCACTGGCAGATGCAATATATCAGGTGTCTGAGAGTTTCTGGAAAAATAATCATTAATTAATAAGAATGATAGAATCAAATGGTTCTCCTTGAGTGTGGTCAATGGAGAAGGACAATGAAAGAATGAGGGTGACTGAATACTGATTTAAGAAGTATAAAACTCAGAGGGCCTACTTGGCAGAATATAGAAAAGGCCCATCCTCTCTCAGGAGGTTTGGATAGGGGAGGAGGGACGTCAGAATAATTTAAGGATCAGGCTGGGGACTGAATCATAAGGGTAGCAGAGTTCTAGAGAAGGCTGAATTCACTACCCTTGCAAGTCTGCTATGAAAGGCTGACACCCTGTTTGGGAAGGAATGGAACCCTGAGACTTGGGAAAGGGATTTTTTATTTGACATATTTGAAAACCTTGAAATTCCTGACCCCACTGAACCATTTCGGCTTACATAGGAGGTCCGCAACTCCCTGTTGAAAGCCACCACTATCTCATTGCTTGATGAAAATACTTCTGAAAGTTTTGACTTAAAAGGCAATGTGTGCTTCCTCTGGGTCTACTCCTTTTGCCCCTCTTGGCTACAGACCAATAACTAGGGTCAAGCTATAACATAACCAGCTGATGACTGCAAGGTCCCCTAAGGAAAGAAAGTCAAAGTACCCTGGAGGAAATGCAGGACACAGCAATGTGTACTGGCAGGAGTCAGGAGAGGATGCACAGGACTGGGTCCTGAGGATGTTGGCACAAGCAGCAGGAAACCACTGGGTAAGGGAGAATTTATAGATATGGGAACACACTTCAGTGATACAGGATTTAAAGCCCTGCCAGTGACACTGGGGGATAATGCCAACATGTTGGTAGGATGGTTCTTAGAAGCTTGCATGGCTCACACTAAGACGTGCCCTGACTGTCACGGAAGAGTACAGAGGGAAAGATCAAGGGCTGAGAAAAGCGGCATGCTAGAAGGAATACACTATTTGAGGAAAACCCATCAATGAACTCTGTACAGTGAGGTCGGAGGGCTCAGAGGATACTTTGAGTGTCCAAAATGATCAAGAATATGCTGCATATAAGGATACCAACCTCAATGAAGCTCAATAGTGGAAATCTTTTGTAGTCTAGGGATAATAGTAGGAGTTATTTTTATAGAATAGGGCTCCCAGCAATGAGACTTGACAGGATCCCAAAATAATAAAGGCCAAGTGGTGGCACTTGAACATCAGAAACAAGGTGGGTACAATATAATAGTAAATGGGATGTCAGCTACCAGGGGCACTTAACCTACAGAGAGCCACAGAAATCGTTAACAGAACACAACATCCCCAGAGGCAAGGGAGACAGCCATCCCACCAGGATACTGTGTAGTTTATACAATCAAAATAAATTAAGGATGGATTATTGGGAGGTCCAGGATAATTCTTCAATTAAAATAGAAATAAAATAAATATTCCTTGTACACTTTTCACATCTGAGCAAGTTTTCTAAACTACAGCCCTTGACTGAAGGAGAGAATGAGTTACTAAGAGAAAAGATCCTGAAACACCATGGCAAAAGTACTCAATCCCTCCCTAAAAGGATCGATGACCATCTATTCAGGTAACCATATACTGAGGAAAGAGAAACATCAAGATCTTTTGAGGACTCTGGATACTGATATCCCTTGACTACCAAGTAGAATGATTCAGCCACTTAATGAAAGACAGCCTCTGTCATTGGCCACACTAGTTTTGGCTCAATGGCTGTATGAACAAAGTAGCCAAGGAGACAGGGATGGAGGGTACACATGTGCCCAACAGCATGGGGTTCCTAGCATCAAGTCTTGTCTGTCTTTTATTGTTGACAAATGTCCCACTTGCCTATAAAAAAGACCAATGGCATCACCCCTTGAGAGACCAAACATCCACTTAGTGGCAAGTTGATTACTCCTTCTACTTAAAAGGGATAAAGATTGATCTTGATTGTATTTGACACATAATGTGGGTATAAATTTGCTTTCTCTACCCCTAAAGTCTCAGCTGGCACTATTATCCAAGGGCTTACAGAATGTTTGGTTCACCAATATGGAATCACACATAGCATCACACTGAACCAAGGAACACACTTTAGAGCAAAGAAGGTATAGCAGCGGGCATATGAGAATGGGATCCAGTGCCCCTATCACTTATTGTGCAAACCAGAAGCTGCTAGATTCAGCTGACATTTGGAAAGTTCACTGTGGTGTCAGCTCGGACATGAAACCCCCTTCAAAGACTCTCTGCCACAGATAGATAGAATACATGGATCTGGAATCAAGGGGTAAAAGCAGGAGTGGCCCAACTATTATTAGTCTCAGTGACCTACTTGGGGAAATTGTAACTCCCATCTTCACAACTCTAGGCTCATCAGGTCTACAGGTCTTGGCTTGCACACAGGAAATACTTCCCTCTAACTAGATGTCTACTAGGGTGCCTCCTGGTACTCCTCTATCCAATTTTGAAGGTCAAATGTAGCTGTCACAGACCAAGAAGGACATGGTGACCAGGGATTCAGACCCTCAAGGTCGAGGGTCTGTATTGGCTCACAAAATAAGCCACTTTTTCCTGCAGAAGTGCAGACAACGGTGAGGAGGAATGGGCAGTAGAAGACAGAAATGATGAGTATCAGTGTGGCCCTGAGAACAGATGCAGTGCAGGAGCTCAGGTCTGCCTTCCAACCTTCCTCTTGTAAGTTTCCCCTGGAAAGATGCTAACAAGAATTCTTGAGGACCTGTTTCCAAATGGAGTCAACTTAATATTTGAATACAGTGGATCTGAGAGTGCAACGGGTATTCACTGTAGATACTGTGGTGTACTGCCCAGAACCAAGACACCCTTCCCTCAGGTGCCAGGAGTGCTGGCCCCTGGCAGTGCACAGCAAACTCCCTTCCAGGAGGTGATCTCAGCTGAAGGGGCTTCCTAGCTTTACGTTATACCACCTCCTATAGGCATCCCATATCCAATGGCTGGTAACACAGGACTACAAAACCCAGGTCCCCTTACCTCAACTCTGAACAACTCTGTAATGAGCCATTATAATTCCAGACTTCCCAGCTGAGGTCTTTGTTACAATTGTCTCACAATTCAACTTTTCCCTCTGTTCAATCCTAACTTCCTGTGCTCCCTCTGTGATTCGTGAGAGCGCTCTCCCACCTCAGAGTCTGAGGGACTGGATCTCTAGCACCAGAACAAAGGTTTTTGTACCTAACAGATGAAAGAGAAACTCCCCCACTCCAAATTTGCTCTTGACCTCAGTGCCAGTGCCTGAATTCTAAAGAAGGTTTGTCTGCATCCAAAGAATACAATTATTATTAATCCAAATAAAAAGACAGAGATGCCAGGAAGAGTATGCCTTAAAGGAGCCCCAATTCTGATTTTCCCAAACAAGATCACTTACCAAGATACCCTGGACAGCAAACTCCCCCTAATACTTTTCAGCATAAATTCATGTGTGGGCTTCATTAGGAGGGAAGAGTCTGTTCTCATACTCTGCACTTACAGGACAGTGTCACTCCTCTGGGGAAATAATATTCTACTAAAGTGTCTGAAAGGCTTTCAATGGCCCCACTGGCCTCCTGTAAGAAGAAATGTACCAGAGATACCAACAAGAAAATCACCATAATGATAAAATAGAAACCTCTATATAGTTCCTAATAGGGAGAACAGAAAACAGAGCTTGTGTCCAGCCACCTCTGTTTCCTAAATAGAATTTTTAACCTTGGCCAGGGTATTTGCAGAATGGCTTTATACCAACTCGTAACAGAGATAAAATCTCCCTGTTAAAATAGCTATAATATTAGTCACCTCAGGGGGATGCTATGAGGCATTGTAAAGTGCTTTGTAGCTCCTCAGATAAAAGCAGAGATAATGCAGCAGTGTTATTATTTTTCAACTTGGAGGGCTATTTGGCTAACCCTCTGCATGAACTCACTCTAATATACCATCTCAAAAGCCTTATATAAGCTATAAATCCCACTACCCACTTCATTCCAGTGATGATAGAGAAAACAAGATGACTACTTGCTCCCTGGGCCTCAGAAAGTATCAGACTCCCAGGCTGGGGAGCAAGAGAAACTGAAGAACAAATTTCACATGGTGCTTAATGGGGATACCATGCTGTTCCCCAATCCCCAACCATTATGTCTATGGTCAAAATCTAGGCTCTCAATCTAGAACCAAGATGCCCATGATCAGACTCCAGCTGCCACCCCCTCCTCCTCTACCTCCTACTCCTCTTCTCCCTCCTAACTAATGGAGACAGGGGTATATACATCATAGCTAAGTATATGCCAAAATCCACACTTCCAATGCTGAGCATAGAGTTGTTCTAGAAAGCAGATGCCAAACAGGTAGGGCTGTGGGACCCATTCTCACCAAATGATATGTGTCACTTCAAAGCCTTAGTAAAAGGTTAAAAGGAGTTGTGTTTTTCCCACTCTCACCAGCTGACAAAATGCCAAGTGCTCTGGCATCTGAGGAGATGGTGAAGTCACTGAACAGAAATACTTCTGAGAACAGGAACATCCCCACAGAACTATTATAGGAATGAAAAATAGAGCTTTATTCTGTTAAGCACTGAAGTTTGGAGGTTTATTTGGTACAATGTCTAGTGGTATCCTAACTCTACAAGAACACTGCCATGTGTCACAAACTCTCCCGAGCACGTATCCTAGATATTGCTTTAATCCTGACATCAAGCCTACAAGTTAGCTATTATCGTCCCCATTTTAAAGATAAGAAAATGAGATACAGAAAATGTAAGCAAAACGTCCATGGTCACATTGCTGGTAAACAGGGCTGAGTTCAGTGGCGTATCCTTACAAGCCCCAAGATTCTGCCACCAGTTATCTTCCTTCCTTTCTCCTCAGACTACACCTCACCAAGTCATGCACCTCATGACTAGTCTTGTTGTCATGAATGCCTTTCCTTCCCTCAATTTTTCCTGTCAAATCCAAGAAGGCATTGCTGAACTTCCAGATGGTTCCAGAGCAGTCCTTCCAGGTCAGGATTCACCCCTCCTCTCCTCAACCACACCCTGTCCTCCATTTGTCCTCTGTCACCAGAGAAGAACGCCCTCCCAAACAGGCCTCCTGGCAGAATGATTTGTTCATGAACAGGCATCTCCAATGAGACTTCCCACCTAGGAAGGCAGTGCTACCTCACCTGATTCAGAGCTTCACACATTATCTGGCAGAAGCAGGTGCTCAAGAAATATTTATTGAGTGGAACATGTGCACATAAAATACAGAGAAGAAGACAAGCGGCTGCTTTCCTCAACAATATGCCAAGAGAACTGCAAGACCCTTGTATCAAACCCAGAAGAATATGGGTGGGAAAGGGGAGGCTTTTTCCAACTCACCGCAGCTGATCAGGGTGCTAATCCTGACCCCAGTTCCTAGCTCTGATCATACATAAGGTGGGAGCTGAGTACTGATGGTCACATTTCAGAACTATGGGACTGGAAAGGATCCTACCTAAAACTGTATCTACCCTCCATGCACCAGCCACAGCTGTCTGACACCCGAAATTTGACAGTAAAAGTTCTTTCCATGATAAAGATTGAACATTTTTATATATGCACATCCTGATACAAATGGGTTTGTTAGGCTCTTTCCAAAGAGTGGGCTGTGAAAAGGAAATAGTGTATGAGAACCTCAGCATGAGGGCTTTGCAGCTTAAGGAATAGGGATCGCAATCAGCAATGAAAGGAGAGATGGGAAAAGAACAATGGGGCATGGTACACCAGGTGTGCCTGCTTCCTAGTTGTGCCCTAGGTGGGTCTAGTCTAAGCTCAAGAATGGCCCCTCACAGGATTTAATCCTGTGGAAGGAAGAACCATTGACAGCCTCCCTGTGTTATTCCAACCTGAGTCTCCTTGAAAGAAGACTCAAAAAATCCTACCCTTCGCCAAGACTAACCACTAATTGCCCTTGAGCAGCAAACTCCATACAATTAGTTTCTAGAGCTTCATTCACTATCATTGACAGTTTCAGGAATTTCCTATCACTGTCTCCCTTTAGTAATGGATGATGAAGTATGAGCAACATAAAACAATGAAAGAGTCAGAATTTGCTAAAATAATCCTGGTCTTAGATATCCCAGGTCTAAAGGATATAGCTGACCCTTAACAAACTAGGAAGGGCTAAAATTGATTTGTTAATTATAGATAGATAAACCAAAGTAAAAAACATATATATCAACCCTTCTCCCCAGTCTAGAGGCCATGAAGAATGTAAAATAAAATAAAATAAAAATCACTACATATCATCTGCTATAGTTCCAGCCTCCCTTTCCAAATTTCCTATGACAGAATGAAGCAAGTTACTTGTTGTAGTTGTTATTTCTTTGACTAATATTTTTTCCCAAAATATTCCACCATAGTTACTATGTTCTGAATCCTACCCTCTATTTTATCAAAGTTCTACTCATGACATGGGTGTTTACATAAAATTGCCTCTATAATACAAATCCAGGTGTGCTATGAAGTCCCCAATGGCTAAATTCCTTCCCCTCCCATCTCACTACCACCCCTTTCTCCAACTGAACGTGTAATTTCATGCTTAGAGCAGCATCCCCTCTGGCTTAAACCAAATTCCAGTTCAAGATATAAATCCCCATAAAAGGAAAATTCCTAAAACCATTAAATGAACTGAGACTATAAATGTCAGCTTTTATTAATTCAACTCTGCAACAAGTAATTTCTTCAACTCCTACTGTGAGCTGGACACATTGATTTGATGAAAGTAACACTTGGTTTTAAGTCACAAGGTCAAGGAGGGAGACACTCAGGGAAGGCTGAGAAACGGCCACAGCCAAGAGGACCTTAAGAAGACATGACAGCGAATTGCAGTGTAGTATCCTGAATGGGATCAGAGACAGAAGACAGATATTGGTCATCTAAAATCTCAATAAATATGGACCATACACAATAATGATGTACCATATTAGTTCATTAATTATCATACATGTGCCATACACTGTAAGGTGTTAATCATAGGAGAAACTGGGGTGGAATATTTGGGAAGCCTCTGTGCTATCTTACCATTTTTTTTTCTGTAAATCTAAAACTATTCTGAAAACTAGTCTATTGTAAAAAAAAAAAAAAGAAAGGAAGGCTGAGGACACCACCAAGACTGGCAAAGACATCTATAACCTCTCCTTTTTCTAAAGTGCCAGAATTTCCTTTAAATCACCTCTTCCCTTAATCTCAGTGAGCAGTATGGGATTGATTCCATTCCAGCTCCAGTGAAGAGCTCTGATTGGTTTAAGCAAATCACTAGATACTACTCACCCTGGCCACAGTGATTGGTTTAAAAATGGGCATGAAACCAATCAGAGCAGTGGGATTCTAGGCAGTACTTCCTGAGGCCTTAGGGAAAAAAAGCTTTTACTCTTCCTCTAGACCAGGGCATGAGAATGTGAGGCTTCTGAGCCTGCAGCCATTTTTTACCATGAAGAAACTGAATTACAGAGACACTCTGAGACAGCTCAAATTCTAAAGGAAGCAAAGCTGAGAAACAGGTCCTGGTGCCATTGTTTAGCTTCCCAGGCCATGATTGCTTCTGAGGACAGCACCGCATTTGTATTTTTGCCACTTGCAACATGAAAAATTCTCATTCATCTTAGGGATGTTCACAGTTCATAGTATTGTTCATGGTGGCCGCCTGACTGAGCAGGGAAGGGCACACCCAGAGAGAAGTTGCTGCCATGCTGAAATCAGTGGGCTTCATGGCAAAGCCAAGTTCATTTCAAGGGGCATATTTTTCACAATTTCATAGTGCTTGTTGATAAGTTTAAAATGGAGCAACAGAGGAGTGGGGTAGTGTTAATCATTGGCCCCTCTATTTTCTTTCTAAAAGGTCTATCACAATCAAGTTATGTTCCAGTTTCACACAAGACTAAGTGCGGGTCAAAAGGTCAGGCTTTATTTGTGTTCAATATTGAGTCAGAAATGTTAATAAAAGGCTGGACCTCCACAGACGTGGAGGCAGGCCACTGCCCTCTTGTTCTTCCTGCACCCCCAAGGCTTAGCATCCCAGCAAGTGTCTAATGAGGGCTCAACAAATGTATGCTGAATAAAATAAATTGCTGCCAGCTGCTTTATATAACAGTAGACTAAATTTCTAAATTCAAAAATATATATATACTGTTAAAACTGCACATCTGATACAGTGTCTTCCAAACAGAAATGTTGAGATAAGTCACAGGACCAGACATCCAAAACCAGCATATTAAAGGGGAACTCAGTGGATTTCTCAGGACTCTTGGCCTGAACAATGAGATGCTGTCACACTGAGATTGTTTCCACTCTTCAGAAAACTGGCCATGTGATTCAAGAAAGCCTTTCAAAGATGACCAATCTGACATTCCACTTTCTTTCACCGGCAGCACATTCCAAAGTGCTGTGCTGCTTTAGAGCTGCTCGTTCAGACTGATGAGTGAGGAATTTGCTGCTCTGTCATTAGCCGCATCTCGCTAGACGGGAAGCAACTTTTCAAAAACAGCGATTCAGGCTGGTGAAAAAGAAAGTAAGTAAGACAGAACAGTAATGGTCACCTTTCCTTCCATCTGAACTTGCTGAACCAAGAAAGTGAGCACATTTTCTGCTGCTCAAAAGCAGTGGCTATTGCCTTAATATCTAGAGAACACGGGGCTCTTGACCTGCCCATGACTATAGCTTCTATTTGCTGATTATGAATCCTGAACAACAGATACATGAGGGTTTTTACCTGGCTTTCCACAATGTTTGGGTTTTGTGAACTGTTTTGGAATGAACTGTCTTACTGTTATAATCAGATGCAACCAGATTGGTCATTGAATCACCATATTTGAAGGGTGTGTTTAAATAAAGGTTGGGAGTCACTCATCCAGCCATTACCTATCTATTCGACCAATCTTTCTTCCTTCCTTTATTCATTCAATGTCCACAATGTCTACCATGTATTGCAGTGTTTACATGGTAGTAGGGGATACGATTGCTTAGGCTGACCTAGATCCATCAGATCAATCCCATACCCCAGAAGTTCAGCCCTAACGAATCTACCCTCACTGTAGCATTATTTCCATACTGACTACCCCTTTGCCCTGACAACTCTTGATGGATAAATGTAACTGGTGATTTTTAAAACACATTTACAAATTTTTCGATACTCTTCTCTTCAGAGTGTGGAAGCTAAATCTTTCCCTTGAGAATAGACTGGACATAACAACTTGCTACTAAAAAATAAAATATGACAAGTGAAGTATGTGTCTTCTAAGACTAGGTCTTAAAATGCTTGGGCCTCCTCCTGGCTCTATCTCGTGGAACACTTGCTCTGAGGGAAGCGAGCGGCCATGTTGTAAGGACAATCAAGCGGCTCTATGGAGAGGCCTGCATGGGGAAGAACAGAGGTCCCTTGCTACAAGTCAGCAAGGAACTGAGGCTACTGAAGACTGCCATATGAACAAGCCATCTTGGAAATGTATTCCCCGACCTAGTTGGATGACTACAGCCCCAGCTACCACCTTGACCTCAGCCTTGTCAGATGCTGAACCAGAACCATCCAGCTAAGACACTTCTGATGTCCTGCCCCTGAAACTGTGTGGTAGTAAATATTTGTTGTTTTAAGCCCCTAAGTTTTGGAGTAATGCATTACGCAGCAATAGATAAGTAATACTATGACTGTCCAACAATCACAGGTTGTATGAATACAGTCGATTGGTATTCCGGATCCTTTCCAAATTTCTTCTAGAGTACCTTCCTGTATACAGACACTGGAAAGCTGAAAACTGGATTTCTGAAACTTCCTTGCAGCTAGGGTTACAGATGTGATTTAGATTCTACCAATCAAAATGTACTTTTATTAGATATGGAAGGGTCAAGTATGGAAAGGTTTATTTCTTTTGTTTCCTAGCAAGCAAAGTTGTGGAAGGTTTTTTTTGTTTTGTTTTGTTGTTTGTTTCATTGTTTTTTAGCTCTAGCAGAGGTCCCAGTATCCAGTTGCCAGGAGTACCAACAGTCAGGACTCAGAGCATGGTTTTTCTTTTGTGGATTGCAATGGGCCTGAGGTGGCTCTGGGGCTGACAGTCATAGGCATAGCAAAAGAGTTTACAATCATGGGTGTTTACTGATCTTGGCTGCTACCTACTTGTGGCTATGAGGCCATGATTTTGAAACAAGCTGCTTAAGTGGGAGTTTCAAAATAAGACATGTAACTTCTTGGTACAGAAAAAGTAGTGGTTCCTTTGGTGGCATAATTCCATAGAAGGACTTTTGGAGATATTCTTGCAAATTCAGCTCAGAGTCTGTTTTGCCAGTTCTATTGAATTCAGTAAACTTTTTTTGCCTTCTATAAGCTCCCTTCTTTTTATACAGTCTCTTAAACCAAGAGCCAACACAGATATTGATGAGGCATCATGACAGAAAGGAAAGTATGCTGGGCTAGGGACCAGAAAACTCAAACTCAAGAATTAATTCCATTCCTTTCTTGTTGGGCAACTTGGGCAACTTATAACCCCTCTGGAATCTTGCTTCCTTCTACAACTGAGATAATAATACAGCCCTTAACTACGGTACAAACTATTCTGAGGATTAAAGTGCTCTACAGCTGTTAAGTGCTACACAGACGTAGGGGCCATTATTTACCTGGATGCTCCCTTCCGTGAGAGCAGAATACAAGGAAAAGGTGAGACAGCATACAATACAGGGGTGCAACATGAGAGGCAGGTAAAGGAAAATAGTGCTGGTACAAAGCACACTATGCGTTAACTTTAACCCACACAGAGAGTGTTGCCCTCTGAGATAATAAAGCTTTTGTTGCTCTCTGAATATTCAATTGTGCCAGGACTACTGCTGCATTCCCACCAGGACTGATTTTTCTGGGCTGATTACAAGACTGCAATAACTTCAATCATCAGAGTGAGTGGTTTCATTATTAGATAACCAGTCATTCACCCAAGATTAAGTGGTTGTCAATCAAACTGAAGCTTGTATGAACCATCAGCTCTGGAGATGTGTGATCTATCTTAGCACACCCTTGCCCCATGAGGGGTCTTTTTCTGACTATTACTGCTAGTAGCAAGACACTCTTTTACTTCATATCACACACCTCCCAGTGAGTTCATTATGAGGGTACTGACATCCCATATATGAGAGGGGACAGAAATGAAGAAATGTTTCAAAAGCTCTTACTGCTTAGTATCCCTTCTGAACAGCTTCCTTGGATTTACTTTAAAGCAACTAAGCATGCTTAGAAAAGACTTCACTTCACTTTGGAGAACAGCACATTACAGAAATGTTCATTAGATGCCTGTATATGTCTCACAAAAATAAAAAAGAACATTGCTTCTTAAAGTCGGCAGCGGTATCTTACTCCCTATCTACCCCAGGAGCAAGCACAATGCCTGGCACATGGTTGGCACTCAGTACACATTTACTGAGTTCAATTAAATTAAGGCAATGTTGGTTTTCAGGTCAAATCCCAGCATGGCTACAAACTGGTATTTTTATCATCTCTAACCTTTGCCCCACTTTTGGTCCTAGCATTTAATAGTTACACATTTTTATCTTAGTAACTTCTAGCAGGGCTGTCCAACCTTTTGGCATCTCTGGGCCACACTGGAAGAAGAGTTGTCTTGGGTCACACATTAAATACACAAACACTAACAAAAACTGAGGAGCAAAAAAAAAAAGGTTTTGAGTAAATTTACAATTTTGTGTTGGGCTGCATTCATAGCCATCCTGGGCTGCATGTGGCCTGCAGGCCACAGGTTGGACACCTCTGAAAAGTCACTCTTTTGTGTTCAGCTCTATGAGTCTGGCAAATGCCCACAACTGTGTAACCACCAATGTAATTAATATAACAGAGTTTTGTCACCTTAAAAAGTTTTCCTGTGTTTCTTCCGTCATTGCATCCCCCACCTCTAGTTCCTTGCGATCACTGATGTGTGCAAACATGAGTTTTCATTTACTTCAGTAAATACCTAGGACTGGAATTGCTGGGTCATGTGATAAGCATATGCTTACAGCTCTTTAAGAAACTACCACACTGTTTTGCAGAGTGGCTGTGCTATTTTCCATTTTCACCAACTGTGTCAGAGTTCCAGTTGCTCCGTGTCCTTGTCAGCACTTGGTACTGTTAGCTGCTGTTCTTCATCAGGCTTTCTCACAGGCATGCAGAGATGCAGTGATGCAGTGAATTGTTATATGTGGGATGCTGAACAGGGGGAGGAAAGGAAGAGGACAAACCCAGCTTCTTATATAGGTAGGAATTTTGTAATAATTAAATCAATGGTGACCATTCGAAAGGAATCCCATTGATATGGGTCTATTCATTCTCTTGGCAGGAGGAAGAAACTTGGATGTGCATTTTCTAACTAGATGCCCTCCACCCTGCCCTGCTTTTGGTTTAATGGTAAAAGAATTCTTGTCACTAACAGGATTTTTGAGACCTACATTCTCTTTCCAGTATATAACAAATAGAGCTTTAATGAGCTACCCACTGGTGTTTCCAGGAGAGCTTCAAAGCTAAAATTGTTTTTTGATATTCTCCTGGCTGCACAGTTGAATCTCATATATTCTACCCACACTTTTTGCAGTATTGTGCACACTGTAAGGGATTGATATTCAATAGAAATAAACTTTGCCTTTCCTCTGGAACGTCTCTGGCCCACATGGTACACGCCTACTCACATGGCTATTGGAGCCCTTGAATACATGGCTAGGAGCACATTTTAAAATTTTAAACTGAAGCACTGTACAAAAGAAAGAATGTAAAATATCTTATTAATCTTTATATTTGGGTTAAACAAATATATTACTAAAATTAATTTCGCCTGCTTACTTTAATTTTAATGGAGCTACAAGAAAATTTTAAATTACATATGTAATTTCATATGTAGCTTGCATTACATTTCTATTAGGGAACACTGATCTAGAATATAGGATTAGTTCTAAAGAGAGTTAAATTTAAGTTCTATCTCCAAGATATATGGGACATTTCAAAATCTAGTGTTACTTTCAAATAAGCATACATCATTTATTAAATTTAGTAAGATAAGTTATATATTTACTGATTAAATACTGGGTTTTTACAAAACTCATTCATTCTCTATCAGTATTCTCCAAAAATAGATGTAACAAGTCTAATGATATTTATACACCTGAAACTAATATAATATTGTATATCAATTAATTATATTTTATTAAGCATAAATTAAAATGGGCATATCCATTTTAAAGAAAAACTATTTTAAAAATAAAATAGATAATAAAAATCAAAACATTAAAAATAAAATTAATCAATAATAAAAATTAAAAACAACTTTAGCTCTTTAAAAAGCAGGCATGGAAATAAAAAGACAATCCAAAAACTGGCAGAAAATATTTGCAAAGTAGCTATCTTATTGAAGACTTTTATTCAGAATATATAAAGGATTCCTAATTGAATATTATTAAGAAGTCAAACGATTTGCTTAAAAAAATTGGCAAAAAATCTGAACACACACTTCACCAAAGAGCTTTCATGAATGAAAACGAGCACATGAAAAGATACTCAACATCATTAGTCATTAGAGAAATGCACAATCTTACTTAAATGACTAATATTAAGAAGACTGAAAATTCCAGGTGTTGACGAAGGTATAACAGCTGGAATTCTCATGCACTGATGATGGGAATGGAAAGTGGTACAGCCACCTTGGAAAAAATTGCTTGGCAGTTTCTTATACAGTTAAACATGTATTTACCACATAATGCAGAAATTTTAATCCTGAGTATTTACCAAGTGAACACAAAGACTTGTAGTAGAATAGTAACTCTATTCATAATAGCCCCAAACTGGAACCAACTGAAATTTCCATCATGTGCATCAATATATAGACTATCTACATGCAATACTACTCAACAATAAAAAGAAACAAACTACTGATACATGAACAAGCTGGATGAATCTCAAAAGCATTGTGCTAAGCCAAATTCTAGAACAAGAAAAACTAGTGATTGAAAGTAGACCACTGGTACTAAGGGCTGAGGGGAGGAAAGAAGATTGATCAAAAAGAGGCAAAAAAGAACTTTTTGGAATGATGGAAATGTTCTCTATTCCATTATGGTGGACTGTATATATTTGTTAAAATTCACTGAATTGAACATTATATTTAACAATATATTACATACAATTTTATCATATGTAAGTCATACAATAAAATCAATAGACCTGATTTAAAAAGTAAAATCAGCCCTGGCTGGTGTGGCTCAGTGGTTTGGGCATCATTCCACAAACTGAAAGGTTGCTAGTTCAATTCCAGGTCAGGGCACATGCCTGGCTTGCAGGCAAGACCCCTAGTTGGGGGCATGTAAGAGGCAACCAATCAATGATGCTTCTCTCTTTCTCTTTCTTTCTCCCTCTCCCTCTCTCTAAAAGTAAATAAATAAAATGTTTTTTTAAAAAAGTAAAGTTAGTAATAAAATTATCAATGACAATGTGAAGGAATAGAAATTCTCATATCTTGCTGGTAGAAATTCTCACACATTGGTAGAGCAACTTGGATAGCAACTTGGCACCATCTAGAAAAGTTGATGATAAGCCCAGCACAGGATCCAGCTATTCTACTTTGAGTATATTTTCTTAAGAGATTCCCAAAAGTGTACACATTGAGATATGTACAAGAGTGTGTACCCTATATGTATCAACACAGGTCTCAAAAACATGACTAAGATTTAAAAAAATTGAAACTAGCACGTTATTTTTGTAAACTTTAAGAAATACCAAAAATATTAAATATTACTATAGATACACTGTTTGTAATGTATATGCACAAATCTGGATAAGTGTGGATAAGTAATAGAACCCTAACTCTAGGATACTCTAGGATAGAGGTCAGCCTTTACAGGCAGGAAAAGGAAATGGAGGATAAATAGAACATATATTTTAAGCATATATTAAACATATATTTTAAGAACCTATAATTTATTACTCTAAAAGATAATCTAAAATATTTATGATAAAGTTTTAGTATTTTTTCTGAAATGGAAGTATGGGTGTTTGTACTAATCTCTGTGCCTCTATGTACATTGGAAATATTTCCTTTCTTAAGTAAAGAATAATTTTTAAAGTTATCTTTAACCACAACATATAGGTAAAAACCATAAGCAAAAAGGACTTTATACTCAAGGAAAGAGAAATATTGAACAATTACAAAATTATTTTGTTTAAAATTTTTAAAGAGATAAGGAGAAGACAGTAACCATCAAACAAGAGTAGGAGCTTGTGAAACAAAAACAAAAGAATGTAAAACTAGAACTAGGAGATGTTTTAAAAGCAATTAAAATTTCATAAATGAGAAAATATGGTCAATGGAATTAAAAATAGTAGATGAGAATGTATTAAAAAGGACACAAAATAAAAGAATTACTGAATTAGAAGTTAGAACTGAGGAAATTTTGAATAATACAGTGGAGAAATATAAAGGGATAAAAATTATGAAAAAATAAAGGAATATAGAGGAGTTATTGAGAAATTTCAAGAATGTGTAATAGAACTTTCAGAAAGATATAATTGGACCCCGAATAGCTGCAGCAATTTTGAGGAAGAATAACAAAACAGGAAGGATCACAATACCTGATATCAAACTGTATTACAAGGCCACTGTAATCAAAACAGCCTGGTACTGGCATAAAAACAGGCACACAGACCAATGGAACAGAACAGAGAGCCCGGAAATAAACCCAAGTCCCTATGATCAATTCATATTTGACAAAGGGGACAGCAACATAAAATTGAGTAAAAATAGCCTATTCAACAACTGGTGTTGGGAGAACTGGACAGCTATGTGCAAAAATATGAAACTCAAGTACCAACTTACACCATACACAAAAATAAATTCAAGGTGGATAAAAGATTTAAATATAAACCGTGACACCATTAAAGTCCTAGAGGAGAACATAGGCAGGAAAATCTCAGATATTTCATGCAGCAACATTTTTACTGATATGTCCCCTAGATCAAAGGAAAGAATAAACAAATGGGACCTCATCAAAATAAAAAGTTTCTGCACCATTAAGAAAAACAGTATTAAAATAAAAAGAGAACCAACCATATGGGAAAACATATTTGCCAATATCATATTGGGTTTAATCTCCAAAATACATAAAGAACTTACACGACTCCACTCTAAGAAGACAAGCAACCCAATTAAAAAATGGGTAAAAGACTTGAACAGACACTTCTCCAAGGAGGACACACAGAGGATCCAGAGACACATGAAAAGATGCTCAATGTTGCTAGCTATCAGAGAGATGCAAATTAAAACCACAATGAGATACCACTTCACACCAGTCAGAATGGTCATCATAAACAAAGCAACAAACAAGTGCTGGAGAGGTTGTGGAGAAAAGGGAACTCCAGTGCACTGTTAGTGAGATTGCAGATTGGTACAACCACTATGGAAAACAGTATGGAATTTTCTCAGAAAACTAAAAATGTATCTGCCTTTTGACCCAGCAATTCCACTGCTGGAATTATATCCTAAAAACCCCGAAACACCAATCCAAAAGAACCTGTGCACCCCAATGTTCATAGCAGCACAATTTACAATAGCCAAGTGCTGGAAGCAACCTAGGTGCCCATCAGTAAATGACTGGATCAAAAAACTATGGTACATTTACACAATGGAATTCTATGCAGCAGAAAGAAATAAGGAGCTCTTACCCTTTGCAACAGCATGGATGGGCTGGAAAGCATTATACTAAGTGAAATAAGCCAAGCGGTGAAACACAAATACCATATGATCTCACCTTTAACAGGAACCCAATCAACAAAACATGCAAACAAGCAAAATATAACCAAAGACACTGAAATTGAGAACAGGCTGACAGTGACCAGAGGGGAGAGGGGAGGGAATTTCAGGGGAAAAGGAGAAGGGTTTGCAGGAGCAAGTATAAAGGACACATGAACAAAAACTAAGGGGGATGGGAGAAAAGGGTAGAAAACTGTACTTGAACAATGATTAAAATAAAATTTTTTAAAAAAGGTACAATTGCTATGAAGTTTCAGAATTGCAGAAAAACATGAGTCATCACATTGAAAAGAACAAATGTTACACAAGCAGATAAGTAAAATTAAATTAGCATCCAAACATACTGTAACAAAATTGCAGACTATCAAAGAAAGAGAGCTAAGGAAAGCAAAGAAAAATTATCCAGAAGAAATGACAATTGGTTAGCAGCCAACATGTTGCCAACAAGAGATGCAAAACAATGGAGAATATCTCCAAAGTAGGGTGGGAATATCTAGAATTCTTTTTCCTAATTAATGAAAGGGTGGGGAATAACAATATTTTCAGGTGCTTAAAAGAGTTTTTACCCATAGATGTCTGAAAAAAAGGATGTACTTGAGCAAGAAGAGAAGTTATCCTGGAAGATAAGAGTGGAATAATAAGAACAATAGTCAACAAAGACAATGGCAACATTTGTTTAAAAACCTAAATATGTTTCCATTACTACCACTACCACTACCACTACTACTACTACTACTAATAATAATAATAACGTTAACAGAAAATATATCCTCCAAAAATATAGGAAACACTTTGGTTAAAGATATAAAAATCATCCTGAGTTCCAAGGACATCTCATTTCTGAACAATGTGTTAATGTCAATAGTTTAGAAAAGAAACTAAAAAAAAAGGCTCTTACAATTAAAAAAAAGACTCTCACATTAAAAAATGCTTAAAGACCAAATACAGAAATATACACTTTTTTGCTAGATTAAGTTCTGTGTGCCATACTAAGGGCTGCCCACAGTCTAGCCATAAGGATAGCATGGGTGCATATGGCAGATAACCTGATCTTAACGAAGTCTGCAAAGCAAGATTGCCCCAACCAATCTAAATCTTACATATATTTTAATTATAGTAAGCAATCTCCTGAAATAATACTACCAGTCATGGGATTTGATGATATATATATCTATATTTATTTATTTAACATGGTGACTGAGAAAAATAACTCTCATCCTCCCTGGTGAACCAGCACAGAACCAAAGAGTGTAACTGGAGTTTCTTGCAAATCCTCAGATACTGCAGACATAATGACTAGATATGAGTTTCATCTAAATGCCTTATCGTTCATCATAAAAAGGAAACATCAGCATGCCCCTGCCTCTTTTTTTGGCTGCTCTCTGTCTAACACAAAGCTTTAAGCTCTTTCTGTGTCACCTCTGAGGTAATTAACATCACTCAGGAAACACGTGAACGGGAGCTGTAGGAGAGAGAGCAGACCATGTGCTGTCACTTGGGAAAGCTACAATTAGGATATGCAGGCAAATGTAGAATTCTTAGAAATTTCACTTCAAACCAAGATGAATCCACATTATCATGAAGAGAAGTGGTAATGAGTAATTTGATGCCAAATATATATATATATATACCTTTATATGCAATTTATAATATATAAATATAGTTATACAAATTGATAAACACAGTCATAGAAAATTTGGAAATGAAAGAAGGAAAAAAAAACCAACATCTTGACATGACATTTCTCATTTTGGTTTATTTCCTTCTGGTATTTTCTTCCTATGTGTACTTTTTCATGGTTGTAATCATAGCATTTATAAATGTTTTTATGAGGATTTAAATCACACAATTTTCCATGTTGCCAACTTTTGCAGCTATCATATTTAATGACTCTTCCATTATGGGCAAGTACCATGATTTTTAATCCGATCACCTACTCTTAGTCATTTTAGCCAGATTATATTTGACCATTATAAAAATCAGTTCTGTGAATATTAAGCTTATAGCTGTTTTCCATATCTGGTCAATTTTCTTATGATACATTCCCCAAAGTCGAATTACCAGAATCAGCAGGCATGAAGGTGTTTATGATTTTTAATATATATTGCCACAATATATTCCAAAACTGTTGCAATTTGCAGTGACACCAGCATAAGTATTTCAATCAGTCTGCGGGTACAGACCATGAGTGTATAAACTTTAAAGCAATGTGTCGATGGATGGTCCCTGGACTGGCAGTATTAACATCACATGGGGACTGACTGAATGACCCATGATTCTCGAATCCACAGCATCAGCATTGCCTGGGAACCTGTTAGACACACTGATCCTCAGGACCCACCCCAAAATCCTTGGAGCGAGGGATGCGGGGATAGAGTCATGGAATTTGTGTTTAACAAGCCACCTGGATAATGCTGATAGATGCTGAAATTTGAGAACAACTTGTCTAATGGCCTGTTTGGATCAGGGCAAGATCCAGTGTCTCTGGTGCACAAATGCCTATACAATATGTTTTTATATAAATTACATTTTATATACATTATAAGTAGAGCCCATAACATATATTTCATATATTTATGGTTGGAACCATAGTATTTATACACTTTTTATTTGAACTTCAGTCATATTTTTTCATGATGCCAACTTCACAGCTATCATTTTTAATGATTATTCCATTATGGAGATACACTATAATATATTAAACCTATCACCTACCCTTGGGTGTGTATATCTATATATATGTATACACACGCATTTATGTATGTAAACAAACTGAAGAGTACATAGATGCGTGGATGTGGACAGGTACAGACAGAGAGAGATGTTGGCTAATCTCATGAGGGGGAAGTATTGAATGGTACTAGTGAGAATAATCATGGTTCATAATTTTTTACCCAGCGATTTCCTAGAATAATGACTTTAAATGTTGATAAAGTTCTGATCTACAGAAACTTTTTAAAAAAAGAATTGGCTGATTGGTAAATGAGTAACTTGAAAAAAGAGACAAAACTTTTGTCTAAGCATAAGGAGGGATCAGAAAAGTTATTTAAATACAATCATGCCTAGGAGAGTGACTAAGGAAAACTTCACCTTAAATAACTGAGAATGGAAAGCTAACATTAGATGATACTAAAATGGCAGATGACTTCACTTTCACTGCTTTTTTTTTTTAACCTGGGATTTGAGAGAATGCTGATGAGGAATCCACAGCTTAGGAAAAATTCCAAGCCTCTGTGGGTCTGAAGATCAACTATAGACTGGTTAACTGGGGTCATTCAACCCTTCTTTTGCACAAAGTACCCCTAAAGCCCTAGGTAAACCTCCTCCAGCCTTCAAATAGCAGCAGTTCTGATAAATATATATAAATGCCCCCAATTATGTTATTAAACTTGGTGCTACGAAGAGCAGTATTTCCAAACTCCTGAACTAATTCTCTTACAGTGAATCACTTGACTTATTTGGGCAGTGAGGGAGCTAGTGTAAAGTCTAATTACAATCCAGTGCCTACAAAGATTCCACTTTTCCAAAGCACCCAAGATTTGTGCTAACATAATTTTAACTCAAAGGACATCAAAAATGGATTACAAGAATTCTCATGTGGAAGGATGTCACACTGGCAAAACCATAGTGAGAGTGGAGCAGGAATTCTAATTGCATTTGCTATGTTCCACAGTTATCTTGACCCAGGTCTAAAAGTGCTTCTTTGAAGACTGTGACACAACCAATGAAAGTTATAGGAGTGGGAACCAGAAAAAGAAGGATGACATAGTTCTTGTAAGTTGTATGAGTTTGCTTAAAGTTGTATGAAGAGTTTATCTAATTTTTCACATGCTGCAGACATTTAAAAGGAAGATTTGTTTGGATTTTTTTTAAACACTGAAATGGTTGCTTAGCAACTGCTTTCTGCATTGCATGATGCTGTTATGATTTCCGCCTGCTGGAGAGAAACATCAATAAGATTATTTCTTTGCAAATCAGAAAAGCAGGAAAGTGAGTCAGTGAGTCAAATGAACGTATGATACACTTGCAAGATAGCAAAGACACATATGCATTTACTTTATTAAAAAAATAGATGTTATATTTTACAAGACGCACTTAACAAAATTTAACAGCAGCGTAGGCTTCCCAAAATGAGGTTTGTTTCAGTACAATATTCGGTATGTTTCAGTATACTTTCTGTTGTAACTAAAAGAAAAAAGAAAAAAACAGAAACAGCTTTATATTCAGACAGAATATGAAAATGCCTGTTTGATGTAATCTAAGGGTTAACCCAAAAAGTCCTGCTGTCCCCCAATCCTCCTACTGACATGCAGTACCTAAAGTTACCACACCGGGAGGAGTTCAGAGGTTTTACTCCAAGGTCCCTCTTAACCTGATGTGTCATCTGGGAAGGCTAACACTTTAACACCTTGTGATATATGTTATCATCACGTTATACACTGGGGCTTGCAGCTATAATGTCTAAGAGACTTACCTGCCCCATTGCCCTATTGGTACTTCTCCCTTCTGCCTCCTAACTGACCCTGGTATATACCCAGGTGGTCTTGTGTGGTGTGGCATGCTTTCTATTTCTAGAGATCTGTGATGATAAACTTCTTCCTTTATGAAAGTCATTGTTGTGTCTGTATTATCTCACCACACCTAATTTTTTAAAATCTTGGTTAGAAATTCTTAGAACACTAGCTGTGAATCTAATAACTTCATCATTTCACATAATGATGAATATAAGTAATTTCAGAATATTTTCAACAGCTATAATGTGTTATGGACATAACTGTGATTTCTTCAGTGACAAAATCACAGGTACTGCCAATTCTATTATGCTTTTGCCTATATTCATAACTGAAGAGAATGTTTTCTAAAATTTCAGACAGAGACTAATTAAAATAAAAAATGTATTTTTTCTCATATAAGTTCACAGATTCCTGGATTGTAGGATCTGCAGATCTTCAGGTTAGAAACCCTATAAATAGGTGTAACTAGTTTTGTACTGCTTACGAAGCCAGTGGCTCTCCGAAACTTAGGTCAGATTTGGGTTCTAAGAGTTCCCGAAACTTCCTTTCTAGACAACTACTGAGGAACAAAGGTTAATGACATCACCAAGAATGTTCACTATCCCAAACACACACAGCTTCTTATGAGTAATTGTTTAGAATCAGAACACCCACAAGCCCAATGACAGTGGTTATTTGTATGTGGAGCCATGGTATCATGCAGATGATAAACAAAGGTGAGAAGGAAATTGCTCCCTTTTACCTTTGTACATGCCTACATCTATATCCATATCCATATCCATATCTATTTATCAAAATCCATTTTTATGCCAATAGACATATATTTAAACAAGACCATATGAATGTAACACCTGTACAAAAAATCTTTCAAAGAACATCTCCATGGCTTTACCTAGCACCTACTAATAGGTAGAATGAGTTCATTACTCACACTGTATGAAGATAAATGTTTGCTTACAAAGCAATATTGCCTAAGGCTTTCTAATCAGAAACATTGTTAAACGTTTGTTTTTACTGAAGAAGATAAAGACAATCACCAGAAATAAGTGCATGCAGGGCAGAGGCAAGAGATATAAACCTTATACTCATGAATTTTAAAGGGAGCCACCTACAAACACATTTATTTTGAGAAGACTACCACAACTTATAAAACGACTCTGCTCAGTTGACCATACAACAGTTGATTGTAATTACCCCTGTGAGGAGATTGTCCACAGTGCATATGATGTATGACAAACGCCAAGACCTGAGCCAGCTTCCCTGGACAGCAACCCTTCTCTCTTCATTATATTAACCTCAATCTCCACCACTTCTCTCCAAATGTCTGGTCGTTGTGTGCTTAGAGATGCAAATTAAATTCAACATCAGACTAAGCAAAACACAAGTAGGAAGGTAACTCATCACTGAAAAGATCAGGCGGCACAGTACGAAACTAAATATAACTGACTTTTGGTTTATCTGAGGCTTTGAAACGCTGAGTCCTTGGTAAAAACAGTCAAGTGTAGGTTGTCAAAACTTAAGAGAATGGAAAATAACCTGTAGCTGGTCTTCTGGCAGCTGTGCTGGGAGTTGTGTCTTTGTATGGATGGGCTCAAAAAACTTTCATGCTTTTTCATTGACTGTGACACTGGTTTTCATACTTTTATTTAGTACTAGACCCCATCACTGCCTTCCAAGCCCAGCCTAAGGCCCCCATCAATGCCCATTTCCTTTGGGAAATCTTGCTTCTTCATGCCCCTAAGGCACACTTATTCATCTCTTTCTAAACACATGCAATCTTCCCAATAAAAGTAGAAACTCCTCCAGAAGAGAATCCAGTTTTGTGTTAGAGTTCTCTCACTGCCAAGATCTAACACACAGCAGAGCTTAAAAAAATATTTGATGAAAACACGTAGGGAATTAGATAAAATCAGGGGGCTGCTGGAATGTATAAAGAGTGCTAAATATGTGCATATATTCAGAAATGAGATGATGTGTGTTCAGAGTCTCTGGCATTCCTTGCAGGTATATGCTATGGCTACAATTCAGTTTTCAAAATAGGTTGGGCAATTTTAACACTAGCTAGAAAAGCCAAATTCCACTACCTCACAAATGATCCACCATCACTTAGTGATGTTCGCCGAGTGCCAGTCTAGTGCCTGTACTGTTGTTACTTTGGTGAAATGAGTAATAAATATTACTGCAAAAGCTACAAGTTAATAATTATTTTATTTTGTCTAAAATAGTAGCTGTTCTCTAAAATTTCAAATAATTTTTGTTTTCAAGACCTTCTGACATTTATTTATATAATAATCCTTTAAAGAGGCAAATTATATTAAAATTAGCCTGAGTGACTGAAAATTCATCATCAGTATTGATATTCTCATGTCAAAACGAGATAAAAACTATTTTGTTTAAAAATACCCCTGAATTCAAATCTCCTATAATACTATAAAAGACTCCACGAAGACAGCATTCATATTTTAAAAGCACTGCAGGTAGTCTTCTGTAAAGTTCTTGGGGTTATAAGGTGAGATCTAGATTAGCTAAGTGTTTGGCAAGAAAAAGTGACAGATTGGTTTCTGTCCTTCATTGAAGACCAGCCAGAAATATCATTTAGCAAAAATCACCACAGAAAATGCACCCTTGTGATCAATGAAGGGAATGTCTGCTTCATTTCTTACCAAGATCTTAGTCTCACTGGCCCAGAAGAGGGAAGTGTGGAAATTGGGAGGGGGCATTGCTGGCGAGTCTGAAAGAGAGACAAACATCAAGGAGAAAGTAAGATGGAAGAGAAGGAGAAAGAGGAAAGAAGAGAAGGGAAAGAGAGGAAAGAAAAATAGACAGAAACGGTGTGAAAAAATAAGAAAAGAAATCTATGCATGGGTTAGAGGACAGTGAGTATAGAACACGGCCATTGGCTACATTTTTGACACCAGACAGCTGTGACTACAATGCTAAATGACACCCTGACTAGATCTGACCTGAATTCACAGTAACTTCAGAGAGAGATTTTCAACCAAAGAGGCTTTGCTTGGAGCTACCAGAGACATCAGACCTGAAAGGGCATCTCTGGGTTTAAAAAGGCCTTGTTCAGAGAGGCAGGTGAGCAAGGCCCCTGGACCTGCCTGAGCGGAGGAGGCCCGGAGAAGCCAGCAGTGGGGCGTGGAGAGGAAGCTCCTGCTTGCACATGCCAGACGCCTCAACTCGCGCAGAAGTGTGGGCACCCGGCAACAGGCAGGGCTGGTTCATTCAGGCTGGTTAATCAACGTGATTAAAGTTGAAAAGTATAACAATGATTCATGAATAATTTAAGTGTTTTATTTTAAATAAATACATATCAAGGTGCCTCCACCTTCCATCTCTTGATCAGGAGTCGGTGTCTTTCTTTGAGCACGAGTCCACATGCTGGCGCCCCACCACGCCGTGTACGACCCCCCACCAGCCGCAGCACAGACCTCCTGTTTCGCTTTCTTTAACATGGAGCCAGAACTAAGAAGGGGAAATTATGGAGCAATCTGAGTGTGAAATCTTTCTAATCATTTTTATTGTCCCACAACCAGCTTGGTCATTTTCGTGGGGTATTTTTTTTCTTGTACTAGTTGGGGTTCTTAGTTGGCAAACAACAAAATTTATCATGGCTGGTTTGTAAAGAAAATGTAATTTATCAATAAATATGCAGAGATTTAGAGAATTTGGGGAGGGATAGCATGCAGAAGCAAGCTCAAAATGAACTTTCAGGAATTGTATCACGGAACTGATCTCCTGAGGTAACTGCCAGCACAGCCGACCCCAGAACCACAACACAAAAGAGATGCCCCATTCCCAACCCCATGCCTGATGCAGAGCAGGGACATCGGACGCAGAGAAGGGATTTAAAAGATCTTGTGTAGTCCTAAGGGACAGATGCCCAGTATAAGTTTTATCTTAATTCTCATAAAAGTCAGCATTCTCCTTTCACACTTATTTTTTTTTACTGATTAATTGATTAAACATTTAACTAAATTAGGGAGTTATAAGAGTAAATACAGCTAGAATACAATGAATATTGGTCACGGTTGTATTTCCAGTACCTAAAACAACATCTAGCACAGAGTAGAAGATCAACAAATATTTGTTCAATAAAAGAATGGACTGAAATAAATAAATTACTGGAATAAACAGTAATCAGCACTCTTGATAAACACTGAGTTCAGTTGGCTGTAGCAGATATCCATAGGTACAGTAACCCTGAATCTTTGCTGTGCTGTGGGCACCCATAAGAATATTTTACAGAGGCAATAGAGAGATGGAGAGTTTCAGTTATTTGGGGACTTAATTAAGGAAAAGTTGGTAGAGATCTCCTACAGAAAATTTGCATCTGCTATTAAGAAATGCATGGTAAGATTTTTGATAAGGGATATATGTAAGGGTGCATGGTAAATTTTTTATTTTATTTCTCCTTAAAATTTATATTCAATTCTATATAATTTTCATAACTTCATCAAGTCATTTTCATATCTGACCTACATAATAATCTGAAAAAGTAAGAATCCCCTTACACATCTGATTAAACCATGTAGATTATTACAAATCATTGAGTCGCAATATTTACACAGCTAAAAACTGGCAGAGCCAAAACTAGACCCCAGACCTGTGCACTCCTAGTTTGGTATTCCTTCTGTCTTGCTCTCTGAATTGCCCAAATTTATCTTTTCAGTGATTTACCCCGAAGTCTTCATTCATTCACTCTTTGCTTTACTCACTCACTCAACTAGTATTTCCTAAGCACCTGGCTTGTCCCTGGGACTACACCAGGCACTAGGATTACAGAACCAAAAAAGAAAATTTACATTCTCAACCTGAGAGATGGAGGAAGGAAAATATGACAAACATTCTCTTTTAAAAATGTATAAATTTTAAAAATTAATATTTTGTGAAAGAAAACTTTCTATCTTTATACTTCCCTGACTCTAAAACATTATTTAACCTTTTCATAGTGACTCAAGGTTATTAATATTATTTACTATCATAGGATTCCAAATAATTCCTGCATGTGTCAGATATGAGGTTCTTTTGCCTTTGCACAAAAAGGCCCTGACAGCTCTCCAGAGGGCAGCACCTGCAGCATGCTGCCTTATCTCTCCTCTTTGCAGTACATGCTTTTCTACTTAGGTGGGAGGAGAAAACTAAGTCTTATTGAATATTCCTTATGCTGTTTGCAAGCAAATAAATAATTTACTGAATCTATAGTTGCATTGATCAGATTATGGTGTCATTGTTTGTTTCTGTCTTCCTGAATAGAATATAAATTTGGGGTGCAGGCAAAGATTATGCCTTATTTTTCTTTGTGTGCCTCCCCCCACCTCTGCCCGCAAGCTTGACACAACAATTTTGGTCTTAACAAGTATTTAGTAACTATTTGTGGTTAGTCCTCATGTAATATTGAAAAGCAAGTATTATCACCATGCTACAGGTAAGGATATTGAGGTTCGGAGAGGTCTCCCCTAGCCCACATACATAGAACCCGGTATTACTGGGTCCTGAAAAGTGGCCTTTGACCTCTCTCACACCACAGCAGGACCTGAGTGAACTTGATTATAGAGGTTGGGGTTTTCATAGAAGGGTGCTCATGGCCTCAAGTAGTCAGAATTAACAGCCTCTTTCAGCTCAGCATTTGCTTCCCAGCATAATAAAATCCTCCAGTAAAGCCAACAAAAATCTTATTTCCCAGACATGACTGAACAGTCTGCAGGAATAGTTCTTCACCCTCCTCTGCCAGCAGGAACAGTGGTGACCATTTTCCTAACCAGATGGTGGACCTGGAGGCAGGAATCATTGTTGTGCCCACCCTTCTATACACCAGAGGGCTTTGTACCCTTCAGAGTTCACCCAAGTGAGGACGGACCACAAACCTAGTAATCATGCATCTGTGGCTGGGAGGGGTGGCGGGAACAACCTTGGGGCACAGAATTTGAATCTTGGATTTGAAAGAAGTCTTAAATGTCATCTAGTCTGACTCCCTCTGTTTTTTATTTTTAGTTAAGTGCCTTGACCGAGTTTGCTCAGAGCCATGGCCACAGGAGAGGCTGCTCTACAGAGGACAGACTGGGAGACAGAAGGTGGGCAGAAGAACAGCCAGAACAGCAGGTTGGATGTGGGGAGACAAAGACAGTCTGGAATCACAGTAGGGAAATGTACTCCAAGAAAACATTGGTGGGTGGCTGCAGCAATTCTGAAGACAGAGTCAAGTCAGTCAGACCAAACTAGAAGGCAGAGGCCAAGAAGGATCCAAGATACCCTGGCAGGAGACCTTGCCCCAAAGCACAGGGTGGGCTGGCATTCAGGGAGGGCATATATAAGGGATTGGTGTGGGCTGCCCACTCCACCAGGCAAAGCTTATTGTCCCCTAGAAATCTCCCATCCTCCCATTGACTTAGATTTGAACAAACTTCTTGGTAGAAGAGACGTTGTAGTCCTTATGAAGAGTAGGGCTCTAGGGGTGTCTGCCACTCCATTTCAGTGTGTTAGGGGAGGAAGTGGAAGGTGGAGGGACTAAAACCCTGGCACCAATCCCACTCCCCATCCCCTGCCAATTGACTACCCCACCACTTTACTACCTCATTGGAAAAGGCCTGACAGAGTGGGCACCTCAGAGAGTGCGTGTTGGAATTGGCTGCAGTGTTCCTATAAAAGCATGAGGTAGTCATTGGACAATGGATGTCCAATGAAGAGGGACAGGGGCATGCAACATACACATGCTTATGGTGTCCAACACTTATCCCCTTGGCTCTCTCACTGCTCCAGCACATGCTTCTGTATCCTACTGACTGCATCTGCAATGCTCTGTCAGTCTTCTTTTCACAAACTTGCACAAGCCAGAACTGACAGGGACTTGGAGCCTCCAGGAGCTGCCCGCAATCAGTGCTGGATAAGAACTAGAGAATATACCTGTGCTTCCCTGTGTGGCTGACCTCTGGGCTGACTCCCAGCATTTCCCAGCTGGTTCCAGCCTCAGTTGCCCATAGGTAACTGTTCACTATAAAATCTTTCATTGGCTTCCTTAACTTTCTCCATCATTTACCTACTTTCCTACCAGTACTTCTTGGAATCACTTTCCCCAAAAAACTATTTTTACTCAAAATGAGTTTGGCTCAGGTTTTGTTTCAAGGGAAACTCTCCAGTGCATGCAATCAACAACCAGTGCTGTGGGAGAAGAGATGAGCACTCACCTAAGTCTAAAGAATCAGGAAGTAGGGAATAGCAGGGAGGGTGGGGTGTCTGTGGGTAGGACACGTGGTCATTTTAGGCAAATGGGACAAGAGTAAGGAAAAGAGACAAAGAGGATCTTCTGGTGGATAAAGAACTTAAAGGACATTGTGATGGCTGGGATATACTCAATAACAGGAGTGGAGGAGCCGGGAGAGATGACAGGAGAGGTACAGAAGGGTGCATCTCCCTGTCCTGTGAGGCTTCCCTAAAGAGCCTTGTTTTTCTCCTGGAGGATGCAAAGCTTGGTGTCAAATGAGGCATAAGAATAACAGAATCAGAAGAGTAAATCCTTTCAATCCAACTTAAGTAAAGATAGCAATGAATGAGAATAAATGTTGACTCCAGTCTCCCAAACAACGCTTACAGCAGAAGATAGCACTGAGATTTTCAAAAACTGCATTAAAAGGAAAAACACTTGCCCTGACTGGCATAGCTCAGTGGATTGAGCATGGGTCTGTGAACCAAAGGGTCACTGGTTTGATTTCCAGTCTAGCACACATGCCTGGGTTGCAGGCCAGGTCCTCAGTAGGGGGTGTGTGAGAGGCAACCCACACATTGATGTTTCTCTCCCTCTCTTTCTCCTTCCCTTCCCCTCTCTCTAAAAATAAATAAATAAAACCTTGAAAAAAAAAAGGAAGAACACTTTCTCAGGAATATTACATTCCCATTACAGTTCTCCATTTTCTCTTTCACCTGGAGAAGTCTAAGAATTAGACACCAAAGAGCCTCTTAATGTTTGTTTTGCTAATATAACCCTACCCAGTAATACCCAAGAGCAATCTGGAATAGAAAAAATATATAAAAAGGTTTATTTTTCAAACCCCAGCAGAAAAGATGCTGCCTGTGAATCTGTACAATAGAAAGCTGCTCACATCCAATATCTGAAACAGCTACTGTTGGTATGAATAATTCAAAAACAGCTCCAGACAAATGATCCTGGGATTATATGGAAATAGAGAAAACCTCCGGAGTCGGCCGCTCCTTTTATTAAAGCCTGGTTCACACTGAACACTGTTTCCTCTGCGGTTATTTCTACTACAAATGAACAGTCCATAAGGCGGAATCTCTCCACAATCAGGCCGACATGGGAACCAGAAGTCATTTTGATCTTCTATTCATTTTTACCTTGTAAATTATTAACTAATGTGGGTTGGGTATAAATTAAAAGTAAGCAAATTAGTCTTCATTTGTTTATTTTAATTATTTAGTAGGTTCACAAGCTTCATTATAAACCATACAGGAGGATCACTCTTCCCCTAAATATTTGTGCTTGCTGCATAGGTCTGACACAATTAACCTCTAGAAGTGCCATCCACAAGTTAAATAAAACAGGGTTTCGGTGGCCCAGGTCATATGGCTGATATCAGGCTTCATCCTGACTTGGTTAATCATGGCATTTGCTGCCAAACCGTGTTAGTGCCATCTGAAAGAGTGGGTGCTGTGTATCTGAATTTCCCTGAAGGCTGAAATTTTACTTGACCTTTGAAAAGACCCATCTTAAATAAAGGTACTTGTGAGAAAAAAAACCCTCTTCTGTAATCACTTTTTGCTCCTAGTGTGGTGATAAAGCCATTAGGCAGAGGTGATTTGGCAAAGTCGAAAAGAATGACTTGGACGGCAAGGGAACCCCTGATGAAACATTTCACTACGATTAGGAAAAGGCAGTGCCTCTGAGAGTCAACAGGGCTTCTCAGCTTCGGTGTATTCAAGTTAACAGATCACTCTGCTAGAAGGATGTCAGAGTGTGAGAGCCATCTGATAGAATGAGCCCGTCTCCTTGGGCACAGGTCTTACAGCTTTCCCCGAGAATACCCCAGATGAAGATTTCACTTTGTATGTAAAATGAACAAATTGAAAACTGACACCAGGAAATTGTATCAGGGATATCTGTTTATTCCTCATGCCAATGAACAAGTTTGTTATTTAATACCTGATCTTTCAAAATACTCAACATGAAAGCATAATTGTGTGGGGAAATTGGGGCAAAGGGAAAATAAATATGGAAAGTACAAAGTGGTCATAAGATCTTGTTCAAGTCCTCAAATTTGGCTGTGAGCTTTGTAACAGCCAACAATACATAGGTGAACATTACTTTTAAGATTACTCAGTCGTTAGTTAAGATTCAAAGAATCCATGGTGTTGGGAACCACTCTACCTGGTTTCAGAAGCTGTAACCCCCCCCCAACCCCTCTCCATGGCTAAGGCTGAGTGAGCGACCTTCGGATCATAAGCCACTAAAGAGACAAAGCTTATCTCCCTGGCAGGGGTGTCGCTTCTGCTCCTTTTACTGCACCCTGCCTGGCCCCCAATGCTTGATCAGTTAGCCAATGACAGGTAAGATTCCCCAAGGGGGTAATGACCTAAGACAGGCACGATCACAAAGAGGCCCCAGGGAAGGACTTGGGGAGCTATAGCAAAAAGGGGTGATGGACCCTTGCCCCTCAGCTTTGACATAGCCTGAGTCCTCATTCTGTCTACGAGAAGTTTCCTAATCTCTTGACTGTCTTACTTCCACTGTCTGATTTAAGCCTGAAATAATGACTGAGGGCGGTGCAGCCCTGTGCTGGAAAGGGCGGGTTCCCTGGGTGATCAGGCCTAAGAAAGAATACATAAAATCCTATGAAACCTGCTTTGCTAAGAATGCTCTCAATTAAATGATAACGGTCTGAGCAGGAAATGAGTTTGCCTCCCAAAGTTTTGTAGCCCTTTAGCTAACAGACCTTGACTCAGAATAGGCCCTCAGAGTTCTTTGTATGTTACCTATTATTTGATCATTATTGCCTAACAATGATTAATGACCTTTACCTGTATTCCTGTGCAAAATGAACCTAATAAAAGCCCACTGAGGAAAAAGCTCTTGGTCCTTCTCTTTTGAGACATTAGCCACCTTTCCTCCCCCCAAGCAGATCATGTCTTGGTAGATTTTTCTCATCTGTGGCAGATAGGGGGCTATGCAGGCAAAGCTCCCCCACACCACGGGAAACAAGAACAGTAAGTAGAGAATAAAGGAAATATAACAATACAGCAAGGTAACCTAATTTTCCTGAAGTCAGATGCCATTTGACTTTAGTTCAACAAATGAATACACCAGAATGTGTTGAATGCTGAACCCTGTAGGTGTCTGAATCACCTGGAAGGCTTGGGCAGGCAGAGCTCACTGGGTCCCACCCCCAGAGATTCTGATTCAGTAGATTTGGAGTAGGGCCCAAGAATTTGCATTTTGAGCAAATTCCCAGATCCCGCTGATGCTGCTGGCTCAAGGCCACAGTTTGAGGCCCACTGGTATAAACAGATTTCACAGTTTTACAGTTCTCACACTACAGTTAGTATCCTTAGAAACTTTGTGTCAGACCCTTTTTAGTAAGTTTCAGAAAGAGAAAGATTCAGATGTCAAAATTATGTAGACAAGACACACACAAAATTCATATATTGATTATCTTGGAATGAACCAAGATAGTTAATACAAAATTCAATAACAGTAGTTATTTTGTAACATTAATTATGTTACTTCTTACTCCATAACTTGCCCCCCCCCCACCTAACCTGCACTGAAAAGAAAGAAAAGTTGCTGAAGTTTGGACTGACATTGTCTAAGGTCACCAAGCCATTCTGCAGCACGTTTCAGGACCTAGATCAAGTCAGTCCTCTCAAAAGAGTGTAAGTTCTGAGAAAGGAGAATACGTCTACAGAATTGATACATGTTCTTTGGAGGTCTTGTATGTTCTGTCTTGAGGTGAGAAGATAACCTATTATTCTGTCTCAAGATACCATGAAGAAGGGGAAGGACAAAGGCGGTGACTGAAAAGTAAAGTGCTGGGCACTAGCTGATCAGATGCTTTACAACCTGCTGCAAGTAATAGTCTTTTTGCCCTAATGAATATTTTATTTTTTAATTACATTTTATTGATTATGATATTATAGTTGTCCTGATTTTTCCCCCTTTACCCCCCTCTACCCAGCACCCCCAACTCCCTCAGGCAATCCCCCCACCATTGTTCATGTCCATGAATCACACATATAGGTTCTTTGGCTGCTCCATTTCCTATATGGCACTTTACATCACCATGGTTATTCTGTAACCACCTATTTGTACTTCTAATCCCCTCCCCTCTTCACTCATTCTCCTGCTCCTCTCTTCCATCTGGCAGCCATCAAAACACTCTTCATATCCATGATTCTGACTCTGTTGTTCTTATATTCTTAGTTTGTTTTTCAGATTCAATTGTTGGTAGATTTGTATTTTTTTTGCCATTTCATTGTTCATAGTTTTGATCTTTTTCTTATTTTCTTAATCACTTATCTCATTTAGCTCTTTTTCTGGTGTTTTCATCTGTTCTTTCATTGGACCATGCTTCCTGTGTTCTCACTTTGCCAGCCTCCCTCTGTTTTCTTTCTTTTTTTTTCGACGTATAAGGTAGAGCTGCTCTGACTCCCTGACTTGGTTGCATGCCCTAATGTAGCAAGTGTTCTGTGGGGTCCAGTAGCACAGCCTCCCCTAACATCCAAGCTGGGTACTAGAGGTGTTCCCTTCATGTGGGCTGAGTACACCTTCCTCTTGTAGTTGAGCCTTTATTGCTGTTAGCTGGTCAATGGAAGGGATTTACCCAGGCCAGTGAGCTGCAAGGACTGGCTGTGACCACTGACCCCCAACTTCCGTCTTCGGTGGAGGATGAGCTGCACAGGGGCAGGGTGGTGGCACTCCAATGCAGTGTGTAGCTGTCCACTGAATGCACAGGCTCTGGGATTTCCTGGGTGGTTCAGGCCAAGGGCAGCCCCCACCTGTGTTTTGGCTGGGGCCACCCTGCCTGAGTTATAAAGCAGTCTGAGATGGCTGCTGCTTGTGCTGGGTTTGGAGATGCTCAGCCAAAGTCAAGCTGTGAATCTAAGCTGGCTGCTGCTAGTGCCAGGCCTGTGGCTCACTGAGGCTGACTATTGCTTGTTTGATAGGATTTAGGAAGTTGTGAAACATGAGCCAAAACCAGCCATTCGTATGGAAAAACAGCTTGGGTGGGCCCATAAATTGGGTGGGGCAGAGTGGGTCAAACAGAGTTGGCAAGGTTGATGGAGTCTCAGATATGGCACAAACTTCCTGACTCTGTGGCGGGGTAGCCAGGGTGGGGGTGGGGGGTAGTTAGAAAAGGAACAATGGCCTCTGCTCTCCTTGATGCCAGATACTTCAGTTTCTCCCTATATACCACTGGTGCCTTTCAAGCTGCTATCCTGGTGCTGAAGCTCAGAGGGAGTGAGTCTTAATAGGTGAATCTATGTGCAGGTTCTTCAAGAGGAACTGCTTAGGGCTGTAGAAGTTTATTCCACCAACTCAATCTTCACTGGTTTTTGCTGTCAGAAGTTGTGGGCACTTATCTTCTGGTACTGGAACTCTGGGCTGCAGGGCCCAGTGTGGGGCTGGAACTCCTCATTCCCAAAATATTCCTCCAAAATTTTTATCCGCCACAGGTGGGTGAGGGACCAGCCTGTTCTGCATCTGTGCCCCTCCTGCCAGCCTGAATGGATGTGATTTCTTTAATTCCACAGTTGTCAAACTTCCATTCAACTCAATTTCTGACAGTTGTGAGTGATGTTTTTTCTATATTTTAGTTGTAATTTTGATGTGCTTGCATGAAGAGGTGAGCCAAGTCTGCCTCCAGTGCCATCTTGACTGGAAGTCCCTTAATGAATATTTTAAACTCAGTCCAAATTCCAGAAGCAATTAAATAAATCACACCTCTTTCCACTAAATAAGCACTTCGGTATATTCTTCCATTCTTAAATTAAAGGAGCTCAAATGGAACCTCACCTTGCTATGACTCCAGTAAAAATTAGCATAAATTCTATGTTAACATATTAAAAAGAAATTACACAAACTTGAAAAATAAATAGAATTTTCTCAAGGCCAAATCCTTGCACTGAATGAGGAGTATGTATTAGTTAATTCGTAGATGCTGAAAAACTCTTGGTGAAAAGGAAGGACACAGACTTTGTTCATTTATTTTATTTTAATAACTGATGTTTTTAATTATTTATGATAATTTTTCAAAGGTATTGTTAATAGTAATGAAGTCTTAGGAAGCTGAACCCACCTGATAGCCCTGGACTATTTAATTTTGGCTGAAAAATGTGATATAATCAAAAAGTTCTTGGAGAGAATTATATAGCTTATGAATTCATAAAGTTAGAATTAACATATTTCTTTTATGTCTGAGGCATTTATTTATATACCATAAAATACATTTTAAAACATCATGTCCTTTCCAATTCTAATATCATACTCTCGAAAAATGTCTTGGCTTAGAAATTGGTTTATCCTGACAGATGAGAAATCTGGGTTTCCGAAAAGTTAAACACAGACTAACTGTCAGAGCCAGGCTCAAATCATGACAGTACTATTGATTCTTACCCCTCTCTGTCAATGGTACTGACCCCACGTGGGGGCAGGGTTAAGGGAAGGTTGTGTTATGAAGCGAAGGAGTGGAACTCACCTCCCTTAGTTCTTTTACATGGCTGGAGTCTAAAGCCTCCAAATCTAAAGCCTCCAAGTCTAAAGCCTCCACATGTTTATTTTCAAAGCCTTCACAACCTCACCTCTGCCTAAACCAGTAACATCAATTTGCCATATCTTCACCCTACAGTTAATACCATGTTAATCTGAGCTCCTGCCTTCCAATGACTAGTAATGTAAGTGAACATTTAAGTATTTCTATTAATACAAACATCATCAATGTCCAAGGCCAACGTAATCAACCTTTTCCAATTACTATTATATGTATTTCCATCATCTTCTTCCATCCATCTACCTCCTATCAAGATCCTACTTGCCCTTAATTTTCTCCCAAATGTCTCCTTCATATAGACTTGCTTGGGGTGGAAATAGCTACTCAACGGCTCTGATGATTATATTCTACATTATGAGGGTTGTGGGTCTAAACTCTGCACCCTATCCATGGTTATAATCACCTTGAGGACTGACTCTTCTTAGCTGTGCATCCCACATGTTATCTTGCAGGTAGTTAATGCCCAATAAATGTCTTTTAAATGTATGAATATTTCCTAAATATGGAAATATTAATATATATGAAGCCCAGTATAAATGGTATATATTTGTTGAATGAAAGAGTAGATGAAAAGTTGGAGAAGTTAATAAATAAATGACAAACACATAAAAATAGATTGAATCATCTACTTCTTCTCCAGATAAGCCTTTCTCCTATGATTTTGAAAAACATTTAATAAAACATAACCTTGAGAACTATTTCAAAAATCAAAATGTTTCCTGTCACAAAAAATATCTTTTACAATTCATATTCACTTTTCCAATTCCTATAGAAAAAAGTCTTTGGAAACTTTTAAGGTTACTTACAATAGATTTTGCTACCCATGTAACAAAAACACATAATTGCTCCTTCTCAAATGTGAATGGATTGCTTGTGATCACTCCAGATGAATTAATAGCAAATTGAAAAGAAGGCACGACTCTAAACTATGAGTACAGAGGGGCCATAAATGCCCCCTGCAGCCCTGCATGCCTTTTCCTCAGTCTGACCAGCTTCTCCACCATTCTCTTCAACACACTCTTTCCCCATCCTCATTTTCTATCTATATGGGTATAAAATCACCATAGCAACAATCTGAAATACATCAATTCGGCTACCATTTTCTGGATGTTACAGCCTTGTTCAGAGGTCAAATTTCAAAGAAAGCAAAAGACTGAAGCTCCTGACAGATAAAGGAGGCAGAATTTTCTGCTAACCTGAATAATAGCAATGAAAGGAACTAGAAGGTGATCTCATCGCTTCCAGCTCAGCGTGAGACAGCTGGGGGGCGGGCAGGGGGGGGGAGAGGAAAGAAGAATATGATCACTGGGAGACTTTTAACCATCTATGAGCAGTACTGGCAGAAAAGGTGGAAATGACTTAAGCAAATTAAAAGAGGATGAACATTTTCCTTCTTTGCAAAGAGGCCATTCATTTTTTATATCCAAATTCTTTAAGGATAAAAGAAATTTCCTCTAATGATAAAAGCCATTTTATGTCCTCATGTAGGTAATAAGGTTATCTTTTTCTATCCAAAGAAGATACCTAAATCTTGCAAAGTTTTGCCCATTGTATACATTATGATTCTAGATACAGCAGTGTGTGTGTGTGTTTAAATGGAATACAGCAGAAAGGTTGAAAAATAGACTGGCAGTCAAAAGAGATCCAGGAATTATTTCTGGCTCAATCATTCACCCAGCAATGCAGCCAGAAAGAGGCCATATAGTATCTCTGGTCCTCAATTTGTTCATCAGTGAAGTAAGGCTAATAACCTTACAGAGTTATTAGGAGGACTCATGACACAGTGTGCATGGAAAGATTTGTGCACGATAACACTGCTGCATCTGTGGTCAGTATCAGAGATTTTCATGACTCTTAAATCATGCCAAAGGTTTGCTAGCTATTCTACATTGCATATACAAATCTTCAAATCCAGTATGATTGCACATAACTGAAAACTCTTCAGATAACTATTTTGCATAATCAAAGTAAGAGTGAAGGATCAAAGGCTTGGGTTCTAGTGTTGGATCTGCAAGTGAGTAAATGTTCAAGCCTGTGGGAGAGCACCAATTTCCTCCCTGATGCCTATTACACCTCCTGGATCCAGTGTTCCTGTAGAACACAGTAAGTAAGAACTAGTTAGAATTTTGAAGTAAGTGCTCGTTTCTATTTATTTTAAAGATAATTATTTAGGTGGGGAGTTTCATAGCCGCCTTCTTTTCCTCTGACCTGTAGAGACCCCTTGGGCAGGTCTTGTTGGCTTCCCCTGGCCACCCCTGACCCTGCTTCTCTACGAAGAATAATCACACGAGTCCATGGAGTGCTTGTGAGGAGGAGCAAATATAATGCAGTATCATGCAGGAAAGCTCAATGAAAGGAAGCAGAACTGTGTGATAAAGACAAACATCAGCCTAGATGAGAAAGGAGACTCTTCTGGGATGAGAATCAGATGCTATCAGAAGGTTCAGGTTACTAAAGAATAGAGGGAATCCTAAGAATCTGTGGGGAGAAGTGCTTTGTTTCTTTAAATGAAAGAAATACAAGTGCTTCATTTAGGCCCTGATTCCTTAAGTGTAGCCCTGCTCTGGACCACACGAGTCACAGGTTTGTAGGCATTGCCAACAAATGCTGTGAGTGGCTGTTCATACCTCACTGCTGACTATGTCACAGTGAGATGGTGACACCAGTGTTTGTCCCAAAAGCATTAATTTCCTTTCTCAAGAGTCAATGTATGGGTATGACTGTATAAGTCTGATCGTTAAAACATAGAGTCACATAGCCAAAACATTTGTTGAAATGTGATCAAATCTTGTATTTTTATAGACATCATTTTGGGCACAAGGATGGCAAACACAGAGTCACTTAAAATACTGAAAACTTATATATGTCAGTTACAGAAATATATATCCAAATGTAGTGTATATACACACACCTATAGCCTTAAGCCTGAGAGGGTCCTATAATTCATTTATATGAATTATATATTATGTATTAAATATATATTATATATTATACATATATGTATAATTCATATACATGAATTATAGGATCCTCTCAGGCTATATGTCTATCCTTTTAAAAAATCTGTTGTAATGATAAAATAATTAAGACTCAAAGAAGACTCAATGAAATAGGTAAAAGTTAATACAGATTTTTAGACATCACTTGCCAATACAGTCAAAAGATTAAATAAAAGTGCTGGCCCCTCAGTGCGTGGCCTTTAGGTGACAACCTGCTCCTCCAGCATTTTCCATCATCAATATCTACACAGTACAACGGGCTCAATGGTAGTCCTTGGGGAATGCATGCCTGCCGTGAAGAACACGAGATCCCATGTCCTCCTGCCGGTGCCAAGAACAAGCAGTGTTCACCTCTGATTGATTCTTGGGAACTTTCTGGAAATAGATCAGTTCAATTAACAATCATAGAGTTCTGACTAAGACTGTAAACAAAAACAAAATTGAGTCAAATGTTTATCCTACATTTCAAGGAACTGTGACAATCAGCTGTTGGAATGAAGGAAAGGGAATAACAACATAGTTAGACTCTTCAGAGGCAAAATGCAAGGAAGTGATTACTCCCTGCCTCCAGTTACTCAAACCAACTAAAGAAAATACAGACTAAAGAGGACACTAAACCTTTTTATGCCACCTAGCAACAACAAAGAGGTACAACTGGAGTTGATTAAATTATATGCATATTCTAATATGTCAGCATAAACAATCTGTTCCATAAAAGTAGATAAATTCACAACTTAATATATACTTAAAACCTGAGAGTATGGGATATCTAAGTAATTCTACTAGGGTCTATGACAGTACTTCCCATATAGTAAGATGCTCAGCTGATTTGGAAGAAAAATATGGTTTAGTAATATGGTTAGTAGTTAACAATGTAGTTGGTAACTTATTTATCAAGATCATATATCTAACTTGTAAAGAGAATTTAGTCAAATACCAATTTTCAGTTTTAATTATCTAAAAAAGATTTACTGTGCTTTTATAATATTTAAGAGAATGCCTTTTACTTTCTTGGCTAATCAGAAATTTCTCAAAGCAACATGGGCTCTTCAGTAGACTGAAATGATGTAAGCAACTTCACCACCTTATTATAAATAATTACACTGCCTTATTATAATTACATATGGAAAATTCTTCTTGATTATCAAAATTCTAAAGAGTTATTAGCCCTCCAATGGTTTCCCATTAATTTTAATATACAGATCAAAATCCTTAATATAGCCTACCAGGACCTGTGGTATCCATCCCTGCCCACCTCACCAATATCATTGTCCAACCCTAGCTCTTCACATGCTGCCTAGACTTCCAGGTATCTCAACCTGACAGTGCTCATGCTTTCCTTCCTGTGTGGGATGTTCTCTCCCATGTCCCCTTTTGTCTAGTTTATCACTGAGACTATACATATTCAATACTATCTTAAATGCAATTTCCTTACAGAAGTCCTCCTAGACCCCCAGGTTCCTGTTGGGAGATCAGGTTCCTGTTGGGAGGCAGTGCTTCCTGGGCCTCTGGTGTTCCCATGTGTCTTGCTAAATGGGTCAAGAATGCACAGCACTGACCACCCTTTCATCCAGGGTACTTCTCAGGATTGTTTTTGCAGCTAGCAGTCTTGAAAGGCAAGGTTGTATGTCCCTCTAGACAAAAATCAGGCTTGCTTACTGCTTGCTATAAAAAGTAATGGACCTTTGACCTTGGGTTTCTCAGCTGTAGAACAAATGTATTGGGTGCAGAGCATCCATCTGAGGCTTTACCACATTGCCTCCTGGGACTTGGGGTCAACAGAACCCTGCTGATGCTTGTGCTGTTTAATTTGCCATGAGTAAATAAGCTGTTTTGCTTTGATCCATTAAGTCTCAGGTTTACTGTGGAAAACTATGGGTGAGAGCAGGTTTACTCCCCTTGACCTTCTCTGTGAGGCTGGGTTACTCCATGACAATCCTCTACTATCCTTTCCCATGCCATCAGGTGTCTCTTCCTCTCATGTTATTGCATTGATATCTACTTTCTTACATAGACTCTAAGATGAGGTCAGGGACTCTGTTTTATTTACTGTTGTGTCTTTAACCGTTGATACTGTACCTGGCTCTTCATGGCCACTCAGCTACATGTTTACTGACTGAACACATGGATTCGATGATGGTGATAGAAAACACTTACTGGGTGTCTGCATGAGCATGTGTTTCACACATACATTTCATCACATCCAATCTATGAGCAGTGCTATGGGTTGAATTACATATTGCCTCCCCTAAATATGTTCAAGTCCTAACCCCTAGAACCTATGAATGCAACCTTATTTGGAATTAGGGTCTAATAAGATGTAATCAACTTGAAATGAAGTTATACTTAATTAGGGTGGGCCTTAATCCAATATAGCTTGTGTTTCTATAAAAAGAAGAGAACAGACATAAAAACATGAAGGGAGAGCACCATGTGATGACAAAGGCAAAGTTTGAAGGGCTATAGTGGCAAGCCAGGAAATGCCAAAAGCTTCCAGCAAACCACTGAAGCTAAGAGGAGGGAAGGAAGGACTCTCCACTGCAGGTTCCAGAGGAAACATAGCCCTGATGACATTTGATTTTAGACTTCTAGGCTTTTCATATAAAAATCAATCACTATTTTATGAAGAAATCTCCAAATTACAGTGATACCTCAGTACTCATCAGTTTCAGAACTTGTCAAACCTAGTACTCGTTGCATTTTGACAAGAAAAAATATTTCACCATTTGGCCCTTGCTCTACACTCATCTCACTTCCTAGAATGTGTATGAGCCGTAATGCCACCCCACAAGAGAAAATGTTTCACCAATTGTCACGCTTGCTTGCCACTCATTGGAACAAATTAACAACAAATACATACATACCATTGTACTTCTTATTAAATAGCACTGTAAATAAATATACATGCAAAATCAAAAATGAAACATCAAGTCAAGAATATCAATCCCAAACATGAAAGGGAATAGTCTAATATGAAAACATTGGGGCACACCCACCAGGTAAGCTCAGATGCTAGGTATGAAGAAATATAACGTAGGCATAAACATAGTCACTCAATGCAAATAATGCACACACCACCTTGACACAGGGCCCATGCACACAACCAGTATCTCCCACTCAATTATTGGTTAAGCCCCAACACAGCACCAGTGCCTAGTTATCTAAGACTGAGTGTTTAACTCAATACGGGTAGGTCTCAGCACACAGAACAAAAGTTCTATTTTGAAACAAATACAGGAAAAGCACAAAATTTTTATATAGATAAACAGAGGCTTGAATTCTGACTTTACTGTTATTAACTATGAACCATTGGGTAAATCATGTAATTTTTCTAAAGTTCAGAGGTTTTCACCAATGAAAAGAATAATAGTATCCCCAATTCCAAAGTGTTATTATGAGAATGAAGTTTCCTATGAGAAGGGTCAAGTTCCTGGCAGATTTCTGAGAACACGCAGAAGACCCTTCCCTCCTACCCAAGGATTATAATTACACTTACTTCCCAAAACTGTGGTGAAGATAGTAAATGAAATGACGTTCTTGAAATTAATCTCTAAATTTCAAAGATCCCTGTAAACATTGTGAATTTTGACATGGATAAAGACAAAATAGAGTATACAGAAACACAGAGTGTTATGTTGGAATGACAAGAATCCTATGCTCATTTGTTTTGCTTTTCAAATTTCTTCAAAAATCTTGTGAGGTTAACAAACCCTCATTTTTTTAAAGTGTTACTATACTTTTTATACTGAGAGCATTAGAGATAAAAAAATGACTTTTTAAAGTACAATAACATCAATTTGTTATTTATAAAAGAAGCTCCAATAAGCTCACAACTTAATCCAAAGAGATCAGGTATATGGTCTTGGAACTTAATTAGAAGGAAACTCCCTCTCCCCACACCCCATTCATATGCTGAACCCTAACCCCCGATGTGACAGTACTCTAGGTAGGGCCGTTGGGAGGTGATCAGGTTGTAAGAATGGGTTAATGAGATCTAGAAGAGGTGTCCTTCCACCATGGGAAGGCGGCTGGCAGTGAAGAGGCAGGTGCTCACCAGAAACAGAATCTGCCTGCACCATGATCTTCAGACGTCCCAGCCTCCATAACTGTAAGCAGTAAATGTTTGTTGTTTATAAGCTACCAATCATTGCTATTTTGTTATAGAAGCCTAAATGGACTAAGTCAGTTAACAAGTCAAAAGTAAAAACTACTAAAATTACAGATTTATTTCATGAATGTAATTAAAATGTTAAAGCAAAGAAACTATCCCCAAATTTTTGTTTCATGATTTTAAAAGCATCATTGTCCTACAATGAATCTGATAAAAAATCTGAAAATTCAAGGTAACAGTTCAAAAGGCAGATCTTTAGGAATTGTTCATAGGCTGCTACATGAAATGGAAAGGTCAGATCACTGGCTGTGGAATATTCTTTAATAATCTTTGTGACTTTCACTCATAAAGAAGTATGAAGGTCACATAAATATCTCTATGAGTTATTTTTCAACAATAAGTAAACATGAGTCATGTGAAGGATTTTCTAATGCTTACTGAATTCCTTAATACTAGTGGTTGCTGGCATCACCTGAAACGAAAACATTGAGTTTCTGTGCTGTTAATTCACACCATGCTGAATATCTCATGACCACTTGATGGCAACACATCTCAAGTTAAGTCACAGGCCTGCCCTGTCCTTCTTGGATTAAATGGTCTTTTGCCTCAGATGAAATACTCAGATTTTTACCTATAAAAGTAACAGAGTGGAGCACACTCAAAGTTCAATCTACAAAAACTAGATGTGGCCATGAAAAATGTCAGATTCAATTTATAATGGAATTTTTCCCACACAGACACAGCAATTTACTGCTCTGGTTGTGTTTGGGGAGGTTCCTCAAATTCTGTGGACTGCATTGTGTTATGTATAAAATGTTCAAAAAAATAGATCGTTGGTCATTGTTTTTTCCCCCTCAAACTGTCTTAACCAGTGCTGCTTACTAAGTTTACCTAACATGCATTTGGGCTGCCAAAATGTCCCATGTGGCAGAAATTCCCAGCGAAATTTCCCCCTTTTCCTAGCCACATAAATCACATTTCCCGGACTCCTTTGGTGTAGCCTGTGGAAGTGAGAATTGATGAACATTCCTCCAAGCTTAGCCTATACAACCTCCTTTGCCTGACTGTCCATAATCTCCCCACGGCTTCACACAGATAAACATAGTAATGGGAAAAGCTGTGTGTTAAAGGCAATAGAGCCACAAGATGGAAGGAGCCTGGATCCCAGCATCCCAGCATCTATGGGAGAAATGCCTGACCAGGAATGTCTGCATTATCCTGTTGTGTCAAGAAGAAATAAATTCTTACTGTGCTAACTTCCTGAGGCTTTGTTTCAGCAGCTAGCCATGCTGTCTTAACCACACAGTCCAAAGGTATTTCCTGCATGGGGCTGTATATTGAGGTAAGTCACATCTTTCCCTGCCTAGAGAGGATCCAGAAAGGAAAGCAGAGTTATGAGGAGACGGGAGACAGAAATCAAGTAAACTTCACAAGAAATGTCAGAGCCAAAGGATAAACACACAAATAAGGAAGTATGAATTGAAAGATGGCTGCCATTAGCGAAACTGCCAAAGGCATAAGAACAAGCACTAATTGAATTGACTTCAGATAATTCCTAGAAGATAGTTTCTTTTGTTTGTTTGTTTGTTTTGTTTTGGTTCTTTTGCCAGAGTTCCTGTCCCCACGAGAACAAGTCAACTGTCTAAGAAGTGTAATTTTTCTAGAGCTTCATTTGTCATAATGCACCCAAACATCTTCCCAAGTGGGTTTGCCTCAGTGACTAAAATCCCTGGAATTCTTACAATCATGACAATGCAATCTGTGTTGGATAACAAATAAAGTCTTTAACATTATTATCACCTCTGAATTCCTGAGTTCTGTTGCTTCAGAAGAACAGTTTCCCAATGCTTATAGGGCCCTGAGGGAATGGAAGGAGGTGGTGGGGGGGGGCCTCGTCCTCTGCTAAGAAAGGCAAGTTCAGGTATGTCACTTTCTGGAGAAATGCTAAGCATCTGGGCATTAGTAAGCCTCCGCTGAAGGTCCCAGGAAAAACAGAAAAGAACACTGAAATTATAAACTTTTTGCAGAAATGTAGTTCTGGTCACACCCAGATTTGTTCTATGACTCTGTGGATAAGCAGAACTGTTGTACATTGCTAATCAAAAACAAAACAAAAAAAAACAAAAAACTAATTCAAGTAATGCAAATGCATAGATTCTTAGCACTCTCTGTGCATTGAAAAGACTTTCAATTGGCTCCCCCATAATCCCCAGCTCCCAGTGTTCATTCACACTTTTGTGTAATCATCTCCCTTTGAGTGTGGGACTTCTGACTTGCGTCTAATTTATAGAATGTGGCAAAGGTAATCAAATTTCATCCTCAATAGCATATCATGTATAAGACTATCTTGCTACCAGCCTTACTCTAGAGACTCTCCCTGCTGACTTGATCAAGTAAGCAGTACTAGGAAAGCCAGCACAGCAAGAAACTACGGACAGCCTCTAGGAACACTGGGCAGCCCCTCAAAGCCAAGGGAAGCCTCCAGCTGACAGCTGGCAAGAAGGTGAAGCCCTCTGTCTTGTCCTACAATCACAAGAAAATGAATTCTGCCAACAACCCGAAAGTGCTCAGAAGTACATTTTTGAGTCCCTCAAAGTTCCCATGTATTTTGATACACTTAGAGGCCTCAGCCCACATCACATAAATAACATCAACTGCACCCATATCAAATGTTAAATATAATTTTCTCTGCAGGAAAATAAAAATAAACAAATTTTTTTCTAAAATTTTTTAATTTACAATTTTACCTGGAAAATTATTTGGCTTAAAATTTCATTTAATTTAGAATGTCAATGATTTCATGGCAATTATCATGCATGCTTGGGAGCTTGTAAAAGGAGAACATCTCGCCTCCTAATTTTTTACAATATAATGAAATTTTCATACATACTAGGTTGAACATTTAATAAAGTTGACATGCTATTTTTAAGAGATGTTTAATTAAATATTTACTAATTGTATTTCTGAAAAGTTCTCTCAGCATTTTAGAGCCAATTTTTTTTTTTGGTAGATCTCATTTTGTTTTGTTTTCCCCGAAGAGACTAAGAAAGTCCAGTAATACCTGATGTACAAAAGGCCCTGATTTTCTTGTGTGTGTCTCTTCTTTTTTTATTGGTTACAATTTTTCACATAAGCAAATGCCTTGAATAGGTCAAAGATAATGTTATAAAGAAAATGAAAAGACTAAAAGAATGCACACATACAGATGTACAGAGAACTGAAGGCAGATTATAGTCCTCAGAGATCGTTAGCCGAAAACAAGAACAAAGAAAGCAAATGTACGTGCGTGTGCATGCACACGCACCCCAGAATTTTTGTCTAAATTTTAAACCGACAGTCATGTGCAACAGCATTCTCAAGCTTCTGCTTTTCTTTGCAAAAGAGTCTGTGAAAACGGAGACTTTCTGTATATTCAAGGCCCTGAGGTTAATAGCAACATGAGATTATGTTTTTGAATCTACTACCCTAAAAACTAGAAACGACATCTTTCCAATGACCAAGTCAGTTCTTGATTGTGAGCCTCAGTGCCTGTCTGTGAGCAGCAACTGACTGGGGGTTAGTAAGACCCCTTGCATCTCTGAAACCCCAGGAAACTGAGCATCCGAAGGCAGAAGGTAGACTCGAATGAGACCCTGAAAATTAGCCATCACATTATTGGTCTCTGGTTGTGCAACTTCATGTTCCTTCTCCTCCTAAAATTATGTAACAAAAATAATTTTTAATTGCTGAAAGATATTCATAAAATTAATTGTATTCACTCAATCATTTAAGGGAAGAAGAAACATCTAACCAGAAGGTTTTCAAATGGCAGCATCTTAATCCATGCCTAGATATCATGGGGGAAGGGGATAGATTTTAAAAATATTTTTCTCCAAATCATGTACCTAATCACCAAGAGTTTGAAAGGACTAGGTGCCCATCTGCCATGAGCGATGTTGAGATTGTATAAAAACGGGAAGCTGAAGTACATGACCCTCAGGCAGCTTCCAGTTTTGAGTCCACATCTTAAAAGCAACAACAAAATTTTCTCAACCTTAAAGCAGGCTATAAAAATTCCAGGAAAAGCTAGGCTAACTAGCACTGATTTTTAGCACTTAATACAAAAACTATAGTTTACAAACCAGGGCGGCGATGAGGGCCAGAGGGTTGGCTGGAAGGGCAGGCAGAGGACACCCCTGACAGCATTACCTCTGTGTGGGGAGTCAGGCTCACTCTGTTTCTTGTGTGTTTAGTGTAAAAGAGTGCATTTGACTCAAGCTACAAGGAATAAGAGGCAGTTAGTCTGCACAAAAATGAAGCATGACAGTGTAGACAATGAGAGCCTAAGAACACTTGTTTATCATTATGTGCCAGATCCAAGATTAAATAATGCTCATTTATGTTTAAATGCAATTCCTTCCCACCTGTACCAGTTGGAATTTCACCGGAATAATAATCAGTGCAGCTGGTTCAAAGGAACAGACCTGAATGAAGGTACAGAGGAAGAGATAGGACCAAGAAGACCAATAAGGGCTGCCTAGGCACCCAGAGACTAGCAGCTGTGGGAAACTGTCGCCACCTCCAGGAAAGGATAGTGTTCCTGGAGGCCAGAAGGAACTGGAACTGTGTGTGTGTGTTGATGGGGGTGGGGGTGCTGTCAAGGATGCTGAGCTCAAGGAGGGACACGTTCCTTGCCAGAAAGTAGGCACTGAAGCTAGAGAGAGCAAAGAAGTGCCACACTTCTCTTTCCCGTCACTGTCTGACCTGTCAGTGCCTCCCACTGGACAACTCAACTGGCAGCCACCTGGCAAAGCAGCCTGGATGAAGTACCAATAGGGATCAGACACCCAGGGTGCAGAGCAGAGAAGGGATTGGTCAGGGAAGAAGAAGGCATGGACAGTAACCAGCACACAACCTTAAGGGAGACCTATGTATGAAACAGAATTCCTGTTTGGCATGTCAGGAAACTGAGGCTCAGAGTAAAGTTCTTGTTCCTGGTCACATAACCAGCACGAGGTGGCTGAGCAGGGACTTGAACCCCCAGGACTGGCTCCAAGTATGTGCTCATTCCTTGTGCTACATACCTCACACTTGTGGGTCCTTTGCTATATACCAACTCTGTCACGCACTGTACTTTATCTGTTCCCCGGAATAACCCTGAGGGGTAAGAAAGTTAGACTTTAATTCTATTCTGCAGATGAAGGAACTAAAGATCAAAGAAGCAATTAACACTTTTCTTCTAAAAGGTGGGCGATAATTAATGGCTTTGATCAAATGGGAGAAAGAAATAGGCAATAGAGGGTAGGGGCTGCCTGGTAACTAAGTTAGCAAAATAGAAAAGATTAAGCATTGATTGATAATATTCAAAGTTTAAAATGAGAGAGGAACTAATAGTCATTTATTATGACAGTATTTGTTACGCTTTCCTATGTCTCTCATCATTGTCTAGATTTTATTTTTCCCTAAGAATTTATAAACAAAGGTTATAGTTAACATCTAGCTGAGTGCTGCTATTTGAATGGCATGACTTCTAAAAGATCACCCAGTAAAGCTGGAAACTGCATGATTTTTAAGGTATGATGCAAAACTACTTCCTATTTTAAATCTTTGTTAATTAACAATATGGAAAGGACTACTAAATGGAAAAGTAGGAGGGATTTATTATTATTTTTTAAAAGATCTCATCCAGAAGTATGATTTTGCTTTTTGAAAAAACACTACTGCTGTTACTTCTATATAAAAGTAGATCAGAATAAATTATATTCTAGTCCTGTTTTTGTATGTTATCTGAAAACAGACCCCATTTAACTAAAGGTAGGTATCTCAAAGAGGTTCATCTAGCCTTGCTCACCACTGTATCTGACCCTGGCACTTCCTGGCATATAGTATATGCTCTATAAATTTGTGTTAAATAATATACAGCTAAGGAGATACTGTGTTTCAAATTCTCTGCACCAGAGAACGTACACAAAGTACATATACAAGGTTGGTCCAGAAGCTATCCAGCCATGTAATGTGAAAGACATTGAAAAAGATACAAGATACAAGAAACACTGTACATAGGACAATGATGCCTCAGTCCCCTTCAAAGTAGATACCTTGGGGCCTCACACAGTTTCAATCTCCATCAGCTGCCCTGTCGTAATTTCCTGAATCCCATCAATAGTCTGAAATCTCTTCCCTTTCCAATGTGATTTGAGTTTTGAAAAAGACAGAAGTCACAGGGCACCAAATCTGGGCTGTTAGGGAGACTGAGTCACCTGGGTGATTTAATGTTTCACCAAAAAACTGCACAAGATGTGATGCATGAGTGGGTACACTGTTGTGATGAAGCTGCCAATCACCAGCTACTCAGAGCTGTGGACTTCTGAATCATCCCAATAATTTCTGCAGAGGAATGTTCAAGCTTAAAGCAAGATTTGATGCAGACTCATTGCTCTATCCACTCAATCATTTTGAATGTGATGGCCACACACAGCACACAAGCTCACTCAATGGCATCTACCACCTCCACTGACTAGTACAGTGAAGTCATCACTGTTCATGCATGCGCACTGCAGTTCACTCTCCTTGGCTGCCAGGTTACACTGATGTCATGCAAACCATTCTTGTTATGTTAACAATGGCTGGACTTTTTCCAGACAGACCTCATATTTCATCCTCACCTCAACCCTGTGAGGTTAACTTTATTATCACTCCCATTTTACAGATTAGGAAACTGAGCTTACTCAGCCAGTATTTGGTGTAACCAGGGCACACTCATGTTCAACAATGTCTGATGCAATGTCGCCTGTGCTTCTCCTTCCCCTCAGAGATCTGAGTATTATAGGCTTAAATCTGTGTCTTTAAAAGTCAAAGCTCTTCCTAAAACTTCTGCCAATTCCCAGGAACTTGCATTCCATCACATACTGTTTTTGCACGGCCTCAGTTTTTAAAGGCAATAGTGAACAGCAGCATCATGTCTTAAAGACAACATGAGGAAGATGGAAGAGCTGCTTTCAACACAATATCTCCCAGTGAACAACTGAAAAATTCCTACAAAACATCTATGTTTATTATATGACTACATAACATTCTTGAAAGGACAAAATTATAGAGCTGGAGAACAGATTAGAGGCTGCGGTGGAGGGAGGGAGGTGGCTGTGACTGCAGGGAAGCAGCGCTCAGCATTCATATGATGGAACTGTTCTGTGTCTTGACTGGGGTGGCAGTCACATCAGTCTATACATGTAATAACACTTTGGAGAACTAAACAAATACATGCACACATACATGCACACGAAGATACACACGTACAAATGAGTGTGTGCAAAACTGGTGAAATCCCAATAAGTTCGGTGCAGTGGATTGTAGCAATGTCAGTTTCCCGACTGCACTATTCAGCTATAGTTATACAAGATGTTAGCACCAGGCAAACTGGGTGAAGAGTATCTGGGACCATTATCTGTAATCTTTCTTAGAGCTGCATACAAATCCACAGTTACCGCAAAATTTAAAATGGGAATATTAATAATTACATCAGACTTTGTTGTAATTGTTCTCTCCTCTAGTTCCCAAACTATCAGTAGGGTTGGTATAGTGATTTTCTAATTAAAATTTTAAAAATGTGTTATTATATTTGAATATGTCGTTATGTTTGAACCTGTGACAAGGTGGTACCTGCAGGTGTTTTTACCAATGGATAGCACGTTAGCAGATGGAGACAGGGTAATAGGGAGGGTGTTCCAGCTAAAGGAGCAGGAGGAGCAAAGGCAGAGACAGGAAAGTAAAGGGCGTGTGTGTTCAGGAAGCAAGGGGAAACCACTTGAACAGGACATGAAGGAGGGTGAGGTAGGTGGAAAAGAGTGAGTTGGGCTGTATCATAAAGAGGAAGTCTGTTCTGAAGGCATCATGGGAAGGAAAGTGTTCTGAGTGTTTCGGGAGATGTAGGACAGTGGTATGTTTGGATAGAGGCTTTAGGGAGACAGATCTGACCAGACAGGCAGGCAAAAAGGTCTGGAATGTTTGTGGACTGGAAGGTAAGAGGCCTTCCTGCAAGAGTCCAGGCAAGACATAGTAGGGCGGGAGGTAAGTCTAGAAATAACACTGCAAAGATTGTAGTATGTGGGGACAAAACTTGCACTTGAGAATGAAAATTCCAACAGGCATTACCAGAAAAGTATTTTTTGAATTCTGCTTGTGTATTCCCAGATAACAAGAAAGGAAAAAAACATATTTCTTTCTTTTCATTATCAGATGGATAAGAATATTTTTGTCTGCACTAGACGAAATGACATGCAGTCTGAAATTAATTCTTGATGGCCGGATTTCTATCCATTCCTGGGGATCTTATATAGATAGACATATCCATAACAAATTCTAATCTTGGTTATTACTAATTTTCAGCCCCAGAATGTACTTCAAATTTGCAGGCTCCAAAATTTCTCTTATAAATGTATTTTCTGATAATTTTGGTTTATTGTCCCATGAATTTTAACATGTAACTTTGCCTGATAATAAAACAGAACCTTCTCACTAGACGATGGTTTATTCAGCCAAAATGAAATTTTAACAATTTTTGAATTGCTTTACAGGTTTATGAAGATGGTAACCAGGAAGCAGTAATTTCCATTATTTCCCTCTATAGCCTTTCAAACACACTATAATAAAAGTGACCAAGGTCTCTTTTTTTAAGTAGACAGCAGTAATAACTTGTGAGAGATCAATGATAACCATTTATCACATAAATATTCACTGTGGAGTTACAGAACTCCCAGATTAAATGAGAAGCATTTATTACACTTCTGCACTGCAGCAAAATCTCTGGTACACATTGTACAGAAAACTCAAAGGCAGCCCCCCCACTGGTTTTTAATTAAGTGCCATTTCCATTGAGTTAATACACATGCTATCAAAAACATGACTTTCTTTTAAACTTTTGATAATAATAGTTCAAGCTATATTTTGTAATTACTGACAATAGATTTGATAAAATTCTGTCACCCTCTTCTCGACTAACACAACTAACTGTGCTATGCCTTCTGTGTCCAAGAACAATCAGTCTTTCCATTTCTAGAGCTTTAATAAACACAAATCATGTGAAATTGATGTTCACCCTGAGTATAACACACAACTAGGGAAGTCAATCTTGAAACAGATTGCTTTATGGCTAAAGAAATAAGTACTGCCAAGATTTACAACTAGTTTCCCGAGTTTTCTTTTGCACCATGCATTGCACTAGAACCTTTATGAGCAACATCATGCATGCTCACTGCAAATTACAATCAATACAATGTGCAGAGGTGTACTGGGCAAGGAGAGGTTAGCTTCCTGTCCAACATCCCACAGGTGGTTAGCGGAGCCAGAATCCCAAAGATGGTGCCCTTTCCACAGCTCACTGATTCCCTCTGTAGGGTGGAAACCGCTCACTCACTGAGGAAGGCAGTGATGTCTTCCAAATGAACCATTGTTGGGAACCACCCTGCCTGGTTTCAGAAGCTGTAATCCACCCCCCAAGGCTAAGGCTGAGGGAGTGACCTTGGACCATAAGTCATCAAGAAGACAAAAGCTTATCTCCCTGGCAGGAGCACCACTTCTACTCCTTTTACTTCATCCATGACTAGCCCCCAATGCTCGGTCGGTTAGCCAGTGATGGGTAAGATTCCCCAAGGGTGGAATGACCTAAGACAGGCACGATCACATGGGAGGCCCCTAAGGAAGGACTTTGGGGGCTACAGCAAAAGGGAGTGATGGACCCTCACCCCTCGGCTTTGACAAAGCCAGAGTCCTCATTGTCTATGAGAAAATCTCCTAATCTCTTGGCTGCCTTACTTCCCTTGCTCCACCTCAGCCTGAAACAATGACAGAGGGTGGTGCAGCCCTATGCTGGAAAGGGCAGGTTCCCCAGGCAATCAGGCCTAAGAAAGAATATGTAAAATCCTGTGAAACCTGCTTTGTTTAGAATGCTCTCAATTAAATGATAAGGGTCCAAACAAGAAGTAAGTTTGTTCCTCAAAGTTTTACAGCTCTTTAGCTATCTGACCCTGACTCAAAATAGGCCCTCAGAGTTCTTTGTTATCTATTGTTTGATCCTTACTGCCTGGCAATGATTAATGA
>PVIA01007117.1:0-87707 GCA_004024845.1 Tonatia bakeri | reverse complement strand
TGTATTTGACCACAGTGAGAATTGTTTATGGAATGCATATCTTGTTTTTGGAAATGAGCCATGTTTAGCAGAAGAATGGATGGAACTGTGAAGCCCTATCTTGTCCCTTTTCCAAACATTTACTTACTGGAAAACCTCAAATAAAACACACCACTGCTTTCACAGCTTCCCCATTTCTAAAATTTGAAGTACAATAGTATTTGATTCTTATTTCACTGAGGGGTGGGGGTTAGGAGAAGGTGTTTAGAGAAAAGAAAAAAAAAGTGTCCAAACCATCATAGAGACCACCTCATGCCTCTACCTGAACTAAGATGGGAAATAGTAGTTCACACATTCACCTCTGGCAAAGAGAAGTTGCAAGGCGCCTGAGTATCTGTTTCGGAGGCATTATTGATTGAATCTCCCTTGACTAATAATGGGAGCTTACCTTTCCTTAGCACTTGCTACACTGACACATGTATCGCTGCACAACATCACAGAGAGCACCGTGCCCCTCTCCTCCCTGCAAGTGTAGGGACTGAGGCCCAGATATGGGACTTGAATCCATGTGGCTTCAAATCCAGAGCTCATTTTCAACTCTCCATCTTCCCCCATGATTGCTTTCCACATATAGAACACCCTAATTTCTCTCTTCTGAGTATCCACATTCTACCCATCCTTCAGACCCCATTCAAACCTTCCCTTCACTTGTGATCTCCCCGACTTCCCCTTTCTCTGAGTCTCTCTCCAATACCATTTCAACACCCCCACTCTGAACCTTCCTTCCTCCTATTCCTGATGCCCTGCACCCTCATCCCTCAGTAAATTCTTTGGTTTTCTTGCAGCTCTTCACTCCAGCAGGTACATTCTAACCTCTAGCACCAGGTCCCTGGTGTTTCATCCAGGGATGCTCTTCTGTGGTGGCCACATACATGGCTTATCTCCTTCCAGTACTTCCCTGGCTACTCTACTCGAAATACTGGTCCATCACTCTACCCTTGACAGAGATTATTGCTCACCATACTCGTAATTACCATTTTATATAAGGAATGTTTTATGTATTTACTTACTGTCTTTCTCCACCCATGGGAAGTTAAGCTCCATGAGGGTGAGGATTTATTCTCTGCACTGCTGCATAAGGATATGGTACACAGTGTGTGCTCAACAGTGTTTTTGAGTGAATAAATAAACCCCTCAGTTTTACACAGAATCTAGCATGTAGCTGTATATAACTTTGTATTGTTTTTATATGTTTTCAGAAACAACAGCTCTATAGACTGTTAATAGTTGTTACAAAGAAAAAAAAGCTTTGTTCTACCAATCTAATTTGGCAAAAACTTACCAAATAAAATCAAATACATTTTTTTCCTTCAGGACTTCCCAATCCTTTTGTCCTGTCCTGTGTTGCCTTGCATTGCCCAGCTCTAGGGGATGGGGCATTGTATGTGGCATTCTCCCTGGAGAGTGTCCCCAGAGTCACCTTTGGATAGGCGTCTGCACGACGCACTTGGGGATGCGGTACTGCATTATCGATTCTGCCTGTTGGTGAATTCCTCCTTGTCCTGTGGCCTCAAGTTCTTGATTTCTCTGTGATTCAGAATAGGCTTCTAACTGTCCCTAAGGCTTGCTTTGATGGTAAGATTTCAGTCACAAAGAGCTACTGTGGGTTTTATTTTATGCCCATTCACACAAAGGTGCTCTGCTTCATAAGTACACGAGTAATGTCACCATCAACACACCATTTCTTCTGGGCAATCTGAACAATTACTGAAAAATGGCAAGGGGAGAGGAAGTGGTCCTGAGCTTAGTAAAAATAAAAACCTCTATCCCCACTATAGCGCTTCTGCCCTGGTTGTCACCTATGGTGTGATGCAGGAGTTGGTAGGAAGAGTGACCAAGAGACAAGTGGGGGTCAGATTCAGATTTCTGCTCTGCCATTAGAAAGGAAGCCTTTAGAGACTCATGATAGACACATGTCTGGAGACTGGGCTAGGGAACCCCACTAGCAAGACAGATGATCATTCCCCTCTCAGAGCCCGAGCAGAATCCAAGCTTCCTTCTTGGGGATGCTATCTGTGCACCAGCCTTGCTTAGCCCCTCACAGCTGCCTGCAGGTTGCAAGCCCACTAGATGGCAGCCTCATGTCAGCCGTGATGAAACAGAGGCCCTGTCGGAGAGACAGGGAGAGGGTGATGGTTAACATTTATTGAGTGCTTACTATGTGCCCAGCACAGTCAGAAGCTTTTTCATGCCTTACTCACTTGGTCTAAATAATAACTGTGAAGTACACAAGATATCCCTAGTTTACAAATTTGAAGAACTGAGACTCAGAGAGGTGAAATAATTTGCTCCAGATCGTACAGCTAGCAGTCCTGGCTCTAAGGCAAAGCCCACGATACTACACGGTAGTGTCTGAGAGAGGGTACAAATAGAGAAGCTCTAGGAGACGCAGGTTGGTGAGGAGTGGAGAAGGGGTGGGGAACGCAGAAAACAGCAGGTGGCTATTCTGACACAGACCTCTTCAGGTGAGTTAAGAACATGGGACTTGTCTCCAGAAGACAAAGGGTAACTAGGAACAATTTGAGAGATTGAATATAAATTCCTGGGGAGGAAATGCTAACTTTCAGGAAAGAGAAAGGGAAAGAAGGTGAGGATAAAGCATGTCAAGAGTCTTTCAGTTTCTAACTCCTTCAGATGACCTTGGACTCTTCCCTGGGGTCAAACAAAACCCAAAGTCTCAATATCCATCTTGCAGACTTTCTGAGGAAGAACCCAGCTCTTTGAAATAAGGCTGAAATGTAGGAAGAGTGACATTTAAACACTCAATCATGATGTATTGGATTCTCACTATATGCTAAGATCTTGATGGGACTACCAAAATCATGCAAAATGGTCTCTACCCTCAAGTGACCTACAAGACTGGAGGCATGGAGGGAGAAGTCTCGTGTGAATTCCTAAACATGTGGGACAAAATATAAGAAGTGTCAGGCATGACAAATATAATTGGGTGGCAGAAAAGTGAGCCCAGGTATTGAAGGAAGGTGTCAAATTGGAGGGGATACCAACCATGCTTTGGGAGGTGAAAATAGCACACACAGAAAAGCAGGGAAGGTGGGACTCAGCAGCAGGTAGACCCACTGGGCCAGGGAAAGAACTTCTGAGGAGGCACCATGGGAAAGATCAGATGAGGCCAATCTGTGGTTGTTGTCCATGTTAGTCTAAAAAGTTTGAACTTCAACCTCTAAGTACCAGACAAAGACACATAGAGGAGTAACAGATCATTTGTGAGCTCAAAGTGACTGCAGGATGTAGACAGGATAGCCCAGGTGGGGAAAGAGAGGGCAGCAATTGGGGAATGTATTCAGGAGTCAGTGAATACAGATTATTTTCACCTTCCTGGTATCCATTCTCTCTTCTCCTGGTAACTACCTTCATTTTCCTTTGGGAACTATTTCTCAACAGTCTCAAGCTCCACACTTTGGGTGGGGCTGATTCCACCCTCACTTTCTTTCCAGGCAGAAGAGTTCTTTCCCCTGATCACATAGTGGTTAAGATGCAAGGTATATCCCAAGCTGGTCCAGTGAGAATCAGCCATTGCATTTTTTCATAATCATTGAAAATGAATCATGCACTTCCAGCCAAGATGGAGGCATAGGTAGATATGCTTTGCTTCCTCACAACCAAAAAAAGGCAACAACAAATTTAAAAACAAAAAACAACCAGAACTGTGAGAAAATTGAATGATATGGAAGTCTGACAACCAAGGAGTTAAAAAAGAAACATTCATCCAGACTGGTAGGAGGGGCAGAGATGGGCATCTGGGGTGAAGAAGACTAAGACAAGGCAGTGGCTGGCAGACCAGAGGGTCCCACATTCGCATGCAGATAAACTGGGAGGAAAACCTGGGGAGCAAGACAGACCACATAACCCAGGGTTTCCAGCATGGGAAACTAAAGCCTCAAAACCTCTGGCTAGAAAAACCTGTGAGGGTTACAGCAGCCTTACAGGAGAGTCCATCTGACAGATCAAGAGGTCCTAGAGCGTACATAAGCCTACCCACCCAGAAATCAGCACCAGAAGGGCCCAATTTGCTTGTGGGTAGTGGGGGAAGTGACTGAGAGTGGGGCAAGAGCTGAGCAAGTGGCATTTTTTCCTCTCAGACCCCTCCCCCCGCCACAGTGCCATAATGCAGGAAGTGGGTTTCCCTGCCCTGGCAAATATCTAAGGCCCCGCCCCTTGCAACATAACAGGTGTGCCTAGTCAAAGAAATATGGCCCAAATGAAAGAACAGTACAAAACTAAAAAAAAAAAAAAAGAACTAAGCAACAAGGAAATAAACAACCTATCAGATGCAGAGTTCAAACTATCGGTAATCAGGATGCTCACAGAAAAGATTGAGTATGGTCACAAAAATAGAGGGAGAAGTGCAGGCTATGCAAAGTGAAATAAAGAAAAATATACAGGGAACTAACAGGGAAGGGAGGGAAACCGGGACTCAAATCAATGATTTGGAACAGAAGAAGGAAATAAATGTTCAACCAGAACAGAATGAAGAAACAAGAATTCGACAAAATGTGGAGAGGCTTAGGAACCTCCAGGACAACTTTAAATGTTCCAAAATCCAAATCATAGGGGTACCAGAAGGAGAAGAGGAAGAGCAAGAAATTGAAAACTTATTTGAAAAAATAATGAAGATAAATACTCCCAATCTGGTGAAGGAAATAGACTTCTAGGAAGTCCAGGAAGCTCAAAGAATTCCAAAGATATTGGACCCAAGGAGGAACAAACCAAGACACCTCATAATTAAATTTCCCAAGATTAAAGATTAGGAGAGAATCTTAAAAACAGCAAGAGAAAAGAAGAAAGTCCCATAGAGGAGTTCCCATTAGACTACCAGCTAATTTCTCAAAAGAAACCTTGAAAGTAAGAAGGGGCTGAGAAGAAGCATTCACAGTCATGAAAGGCAAGGACCTACATCCAAGATGACTCTATCCAGCAAAGCTCTCCTTTAGAATGAAAGGGCAGATAAAGTGTTCCCTAGATAAGGTCAAGTTAAAGGAGGTCATCCTCACTAAGCCCTTATTATATGAAATATTTTAAGGGACTTATCTAAGAAGAAAAGTTCAAAACTATGAACAGGGAAATGACAACAAACTCACAACAATCAACAACTGAACCTAAAAAACAAAAACAAAACAAACTAAGCAAACAACTAGAACAGGAACAGAACCACAGAAATGTAGATCACATGGAGGGTTATCAGCAGGGAGGGGGAGGGAGAAGAATAGGGGAAAAGGTACAGGGAATAAGAAGCATAAATGGTAGGTACAAAATAGACAGGGGGAGGTTAAGAATAGTGTAGGAAATGGAGAAGCCAAAGGACTTATATGTACAACCCATGGACATGAACTAAGTTGGGGGAATGCTGGTTGGAGGGGGGTGAAGGGTGGAGGGAGAGAAAGGGGAGAAAAAATGGGACAATTATAATAGCATAATCAATAAAATATACTTAAAAATAAAATGAATCATGGTTTTCACACTGAGTTTGCCAATTGGAGGCTAAATCCCTGAGGGGTTGGTAGCCTTTTGGCCAACACTGCAAAGTTGGGGAGGAACTGAAACAGGGGGAAAAAGTAAAGAGATGGGAGGAGAGATTTCTAAGGTAAAATGAACCCCTGGATTCAGCCATGTCTGATATGTGCTCAGGAGAAAGGCAAAATCAAAGGGAGAAGAAAAGGCTTTAGATTACCAGAAGAGTGTGGAGTAGTCAGGGATGGCCTCTCTGACAAGGTGACTTTGGATGTCTTTCTCATCTTACCTCCTTGCAAACTCTCTGCTCAGCCTGGCTGGTCTACACCGAAAGATGCAGAGTAGTGAGCAACGCGGTGTCCAGGGAAAGAGAGAGAGGGAAGAGAAAGAGCAAAGCCCTTGGCCAGGGTGTGCTGGCATGTTGGAGGGGTGGCAAGAAAGCCAGCGTGGCTGCAGACAAGTGAACAAGAGGGAGAGTGATAGGCTATGGGGTCAGGTCATGTAAAGCTTTGTTGTCCCTTGAAGGGAGCTTGGCTTCTACTCTCAGAATGAATGGCAGCCATTAGGGAGTTCTGAGTTAAGAATGACATGATGTAAGTGATGTTTAAAAGGGTCAGTCTAGTCACCCTGCATCTGAGAATAGATGGAAGCACAAGGGTGGCAAACAAGGAGACAAGTTAGAGGGCAATACACATGCCCTTCCTGCTTCAACCAACATGATTTGAGACCCTGTCCTCAGACCAGGCACCAGGTAGTTAGAAACAAGGGTCTGGTGTAAGATGGTGGCTAGCTAAGGGGGTAGAAGAGAGGGCTGAGCGGGCACAGTCACAAAGGAGCAGGTATGCAGAAAATGCAGGACAAAGGGTTAGTGAGCTCAGGGCTGGATGGAGCAGGTGAGGAGCATAGGAGCCAGCAGCTGTCACATTCCCATTGGCAGGACAGGCACTGGGGCTCCCTTGCCTGCACAGAAGCTGTAGCAGGGGGCACCTGGTGGAGGTGAGGCCTGGCCCAGGACGAGCAGCTGAGTTGGCCTGGTGCTCAGCTGAGGACTGCAGCAGCCTTGTCCTCTGGCTGCTCCTGAGCTGTTAGAGGGGAGGCTCCTGAGGCCGTGGGCACAAAGCCATACAGAGTTTGTAAAAGACTTCTAGACAACAGCTGTGCTCCTGATTCCCCTCCCGACTTGCCTGGACCTTGTCTGCAGGCTGGGGGCGGTCTCTCCTCTCAATAGCTGTGACCCAGTGACTTTCTCCTGCAAACTGAAGCCAGCCTCTTCCTCCCTCTTCTGCCATCCTTCAAATCCTTTTCTGGCTTTCCTTCCCCCAGGGAGTGCTGAAAATCAGACGGAGCTCAGATGTGCATTTGAAGGGGACGTTGGCTGCTGAGGGGGCTGGAAGGGCAGAGCTGAGTGTAAATTCCAGCTGTAAATATGAAGCCACAGTTGGTTCTATAGCTAGGGGCACCTCCACCCAGGTCACGGTGCTTCTCCTACACAGAGAAAAAAGTCAGAAATTGATCTCGCTCTTAGCATTTACCAGGTATCCTCTGAGGAGGCCACTTCATCAGCCACAGGGTTTGTCTCTGCAAAAAGCAATATCTTGCTCTGTCTCCTCCCTCCCATCCTGAGAAGACTTGGCTGCTGCTCCCAACTCCATCTCTGTCTCCTGGCTCTAGCTTTGAATTTGCAAATCCTGTTCTATCTTAGTTCAGCCTTTCTTGCATCTGGACCCCCAGTCCTGTCACAGTGTTTGGCACATGGTGGGTCCTCAGTAAATATCTTTTGGATGTTGTTGAATGAATGACTGATTGCTCCTGACTGCCAGCCACCTTGTTCTTTGTAACCACCTCACAGCTGCAACTTGTCCTTCTCAGAAGAAGCCAAATCATACTCCAGGGAGGCACGTGAAAGACAGTCTTGTCTTCCAAACCTTTCTCCATTCCTTAGGGGAGGAAATTTGACCAAAGCCTCTGCTCTCTACCCCCCTTGGGAAGTATAGATTTACACCTTTCTTTTCATCAAATGAAAAATATCCAGGGGTGGACAAAAATAGGTTTACAGTTATGAGTACACAAAACACAGAGTTTACCCTTGTATTATTATGTATTTATTTGTATTTTTCCATACAGATGACTGTAAACCCACTTTTGCCCACCCCTGTATATTAAGCACCTTCTATTTCAAAGGCTGTGCTGACTGCTGTGGGCTCTGAGAGTGGGCCACACCCTGCACCCTAAAACTCAGGGCCTGCCTGAGGCTCTCCAGGCTGCCAGGGAGGGTGTGGGAACTTCCCGTTTCTGTTTTGCCAATAACTTTACTTCTATGACCACAGGCAACTTATTCATCCTTTGAAACCTCAGTTTTCTCATCTTCAAGATGAGAGTGTGGGGAGACATGATGTGCAGGCTTGTTTCAGTGAGGGCATCTTACGACTAGAAGTGAAGTAAATCCTGAGGCAGTGATGCAGAGCCTTCGCAGAGCCAGTGACAGGCAGGGGGATGGGCTGTGAAGAGCAGAGTGAAGAGAGATGGGCTGTGAAGATTCGGGACACTTGGCTGCAGTCCGGGCCCTGCCACCAATTGTGCGACTCGTGATGTTTCACTTAAGTTTTCAGATCTTCTGTTTTTCCCTTTGAAAAATGAGAGTAGTAATAGCACTATTCTGACTGGGCTGTTCATAGAACTGAATTAGTTAATGTATATTAATTTGGCAAGGTTTCCAACTGTGGCAGAGCCTCCACACATTGGCACGTGCAGGGACCAAAGCAGTCATCTGGGATAGCATCGTCGGTTGGAACTTCCCGTGACAACCACAAAGGTTGCATATCTGAGCCATCTGATAGCGGGTCCACTATCCACTTGTGGCCATGGAGCAATAGGAATACGGCTAAGGTGACTGAAGCAATACATTTTTAATTTTACCTAATTTTAATTATTTGAAATTTAAATAGCCATACTATTTAAATTGTATCTGCCTAGTGGTTCATGCATCAGACAGAGCAGGTCTAGACATTAAGAACTACCAGAATTTAAAAAAACTGCAGAAGGTATGGCACATCCAGACAATGGACTGTTACTCGGCACTAAAAAGAAATGACCCATCGAGTCATGAAAAGACATAGAGGAACCTTAATGCATATTGCGAAGTGAGAGAAGCCAATTTGAAAAGGCTACAGACTGTATGATACCAACTATATGACATTCTGGAAAAGGCAAAACCGTGGAGACAGTAAAAAGGCCAGCGGTTTCAAGGGGTAGGGAGGGAGAGGTGAGGTGCAGAGGATTTTTCGAGACAGTGAACTACTTTGTGTGACACTATAATGGTAGATAAGTCGGCATATATTTGTCCAACAAAACGAACAACACTAAGAGTGAGTCCTAACCTGTAAACCATGGATATGGGTGATAACGATGTGTTATTGAAGGTTCTTCAACTGTAACCAACGTACCCTCTGGTGGGGATGTCAATAGCAGGGGAGGCTGTGAGTGAGGGGAGGCAGGGAGAATATAGGGACTCTCTGTAAAACTGCTCTAAAATATAAAGTCATTCAAATAACTGAGCAACGAGGTGTATCCATAAAAGAAGTGGGATTCAAAGTTCTCAAGAATGAGTTGGGCATAAATAGCAGAGGCTACATTTGGAATGCCCAGCAGTGTGTCAGAAGAGAGGGTTTTATGGGAGAGAAGTTGGAGATGGACTGCAAAACCCTGGGGGAGACTGAGAATTCCAGATTAAAAACCCTAAAATGTATTCAGCAACCAACTGAGTCCCTGAAGTTTTCCATATAGTGCTAGGAGATACCCAGAAGTGTTTTAGAAATATTAATATCCCAAATGAGCTTGCTATTTGGGACTTTAAGTTTTTTAAATGTTGGGTCCATGTCTTCAAGTGAAATCATGTGAGATTCCTGCTATCACATCAGAAACTATAAAGTGCTTAAAACAATTTAAATCAAATAAATAGATAGCTTAGCTCAGGATCAGGTGGTTTTACAAGAATCTTCCATTACCAATGTGAAATGTCCCATATTGTCCGGAAAATTACAGGCTTTTAGGGACTCATGCTTGATGGATTTGTCTGAAAGTGTCTAAAAGGAAGTGCACAATGTAGACCCCGTCAGACTGGGGCCTCAGCATTCAGAATGCTTAAGTATCAAGAAAAGATTTTCATTCGTGCTCTCCTACAGTGCACCATCTTCAAAGGTCCCCAGATTTATTATTTCATCAACAGACCAGAGAGGGGAGTTTGTATGAGATCAAACAAGCGCGAGCTCTATGGGAAGGCCGGCAGGTGATAGTGTATAAATTGCCCGATGGAAAATGTCAGAGTTGACATCAGAGCGGTGGGAGGGTGGGGAGCAACAGGACTGAGAACAAATGGCCGTGCCTTTCTGGGAGCCAGTTCCTTATGCGGGCCAGCTAATGCACTGCAAGAAACTCGGGGCTCAGAACTCCACTGAGAATCCCCTGGAACCCATTAATTCAAAATGCATCCTGTATTTTAAAAAAACTTAACAAGTGTCTCTCATTTCTACAAGTGTACTCATTTATGTTGTTATGTTCCCTTTATTCTCTCTCTCTCCCTCCTTCTCCCTCTCTCTCCACACCCCTCCCCTACACTCTCACGTGCTCTCTATCCACCCTGCCTGTATTCCTTTGTTTCTTTTACATTTCATCCTTTGTGTCTGCCTTACCAATCTTTCAAGGGCGGTGTCTGGATTGTTAAGGCCTCTTCCAAGATAGAAAATTCATACCTATCATCATTGCCAGAGCCTTGCAGGCTCAGAGTCTCAGATGCAAGAAAGAAAGTTGATGTCTCTGCCTACCAGCCTCAGTACTCTTGAGTGGAAACTTCATCCTGAATATGTCTCTGTATATCTGAATGACAGAGCAACGAAGTTATGGAAGGTTTTGTTCAGATCTGAAAGATGGTGTGCTTTCTGTATATCAGTTCATTCCATTCCCTTGCCTCCACCCAATCTCTGGTCAAATACCATCTTTCTTGACCAACCCACCTAAAATAACCACCATCCTGTGGGCAAATGTCCCCTTGCCATGCCTTTATTTCACAGCACCTTTTATTACTTGACAGCAGAATAAATATTTATTTCTTTGTAGATAGTCTATCTCTTCTGATAAGATGGAAATTCCACCACATTTTTAATCAACAGCACCATGAGGTAAATGCTACTCAGAACTGCTTTCTCAGATGGAGACACTATAAGATTACAGGTCTAAGGGACTTCTTCAAGGTCGTGCAACCACCAGTCACGGAGCACAAACTAAAACCCAAGTCTGTCCTCTACTCCAGGGTGAGCATTTTCAGCTTTGGCAGTAGGCTGTGGATTTGAAAATTAGACGTTTACATTCATAGAGTCATGCTTAAATGTGGCTTCAGAGCAAAAACTTAAAATGGCCTGAAAATGTGCTTGTTCCCAACTTACCTTCCCTACTCTCTTCTTTCCCAGTGGGAGGTACTAGAAAGCACCAACTAATCCTAAACTCCTGTGAAACCACAAACTATCAGAATTTCTCAGAGTGCAAGTTTTTCAAGGACAGAAATGAATGGCTGGTATAGGATGGAGCTTAATCACCAATTTGGTTATTTTTATTCCCAAGTGTCTATAAAGTTCCTGGCCTCTCCAAAAATGTGTCGCTAATATGCTACCAGAGTCCAATAAATGTCTCTTTATTTTTCAAAATCAGACTTAATTTGCTGCAAGCTGCCAGCTATGAGTCTCAGTAATTTTCTGCATTCTCCCTTTTATCCTCCATGGAATCAAATGATGGTCCAATCTCTATTTTTCCTATTGCTTCAGCCATCTGTGGATACCACTGCCCACCAGTGGCCCTTGTCCTTGTCATCTGCCATCCATCTCTTGAGCATTCTGCTGTGGGCAGGCTTAACCATGTTCTTTTTTGCAGTCTGCATGGAGAGCACAGGTCTCACACCTGGGATGTGCTGGGGAAAGGGGCTCTCCTCTCTCCTCTCTCTGTGAAAGCTTCAGTTCCATGTCAGAATACACAGCCTTACCTCTTTAATGCAAACGCATCATCTATGGCTTCCTCTCAGGGAGAACCATGTCTTCCTTCACAGCACTGGGTGAAAATCACCCTGCCCTTTCTCTCCTAGGGTGGGTGTGAAAGGAGATACTAAATTCAGTTACTGTTTTTTTTTTAAATCCTCACCAGAGGATATGTTTTTATTGATTTTATAGAAATAATAAGGGAGAGACAGACAGAGAGAGAGAGACAGAGAGAGAGAAAGAGAAATATTGATGTGAGAGAAAAACATCAATCACTTGCCTCCCATACTCTACCTGACCAGAGATTGAACCCTCAACCTAGGTATGTGCCTCAGCTGGGATTCAAACCCTCAACCTTTTCCTGTACAGGATGATGTTCCAACCAATTGAGCCACCAGCCAGGGTCAGTTATTTGTTTTTTTTTTTTTAATTAACTCAACTCACTACTAATAGTATGCATATCAGATTTGTGTATACTATTACAAGGTTTTCATTAATTACATCCACAACTTGAGCATTTGGATAGCCAAGGTGGTACCTCATTTGGTTGACAAATACATCTGTTGAAGTCAAGAAAGAAAAACACTTTTTCCTTCTTCAGATAACACAAGGCATGTGATTTCTCCTGGGATCCTATTGCATAGGTCACTTCCCCTCCAAAGCTGGCAGTGCCCCAGGTGACCTTCGGTGGAAGCAGAGCCAAGGGAGTGAAGTTCTAGGGCAGGGATGCTGCGCTGCTCCTCCAGGTCAACACTAGCTAATGCTGGGGCACCGCCGATGCCACTCCTCAGTCATCAACAGCTGAGCAGAACTCCGAACCTTCTGTTCCTAACACACTTCTAACTCCTTTCATAATCCACACTCGTTATGCAAAGATATTTGCAGCTATGAGGAAATGTGGGTGGGTGGGATAAATAAATTAATAAGTAAAGACATTCTGTGTAGAAGACTCAGGTCAGCACAGGTTGAAATTTTACCATGTCCCATCTTGAAGGAAGACCACCTAAGCAGGTTTCTCTGACTTTCTAGCTCTCAAGCCAGAGAGCACGCTGCTAACAACAGTCGGGTAGTAGACCCAGCTACAGAGAGAGCCCTTCCTTCATGAAACGGTCCATCTTGGTGTTGTCGAGGTGACAAGTGGCTGACGAGGGCCATGAAGGCCACTTGGGATGGCCCAGACCCAATAGCAATGATTCTTAAACATTCTGAACCTATAAAGTGCACTGTGAATGATGAACAATAAGCATGTCAGAGGGGAATTTCCAGTCCACCAAAGGAAGAAGAAACTCCCTTGGCTTTGGTCCTGACATCTGCTTTGTTTTCCAACTTCACTGCCTCTGGCTTTTAAACATTTGAGTGATGGAAGAGATTGAACATGGAGGGTTCAATCACTCAATACTGCACAGAGGAATAATAAAAACTAACTGATCTACCCTCCTCCCTAGATGGTTTACTACATTCTGAAGATCTTGTTGATAGGGTTTCTGATAGATTTTAAGGCTTGAATATTATCTAAGTTAGAGTGTCAAAAAGAGAAGGTGAATGATTGAGCTGAACCACCAGTGATGAATGGATACAGCCAACCAGCCATCTTACAAACATTTATTGAGTATTTCTTCCATCTCCACTACATGAGGCATTGTGCTAGTCACTGAGGATGAACTGATGACAAAGATGTATTCCCTGCCCTTGAGATACTCATGGGCTAGTGATGGAGACAGAGAAATAACCAGGTAACTTCCAGATGGTATGACATACATTGTCATCATGGAATGCATGAGACACTGTGGAACGCAAACAGAGTGGACAGTGGAGGAAGGAGTTAAGCAGGATTTCTAGAAAGAAGGGATCCTTGGGATACATCTTCAAGGACAAAAAGTTAGTCAGCTGGATAGAAATGGGAAGGATATTTCAGGCAAAATGTACAGTAGGTGCAAAGGTTTATAGAGGAATGAGAAAACCAATAGCATTTGGAGACTTTCCACTAGTTCTGTGTGATTGAAATATAAGCTTAGTGTGGGAGTGTCAAAGAATAGGTCTAACTCATATTAAGAAAAGTCTTGTGAGTCATGGCAAGGAATTTAAAATCTATCCTGAGGTTTGAGAAGGAGCATTGAAAGAGGAGAGGCATGAACAGATTTTTAATATAGCAATATCAGTTACACATAGCTCTAGAGGGTAGAGACCAGATAAATGAGCAGGGTGAAGACTGAAGACAGGGAGACCTGTCTATGGACCATTAGAAAATTCAGGTAAGAATAAATAAGGTCCAAAGTAGAAAAATAGCAATAAATGTTAAAGATAAACATTTAGAAGTATTTTCATTTTGAAGTCATTTGATTCCTATGAGTGGTTTCCTCAGCTGAGAATGAACCACACAGCGTATCAATAGTAGTGCTAATTATACCATAATAACAGTATTACTGCAAGCATTAAAATAGTGAACTGATCTGGAAACCTAACCAATGTATGCAGTGGTTTTTTTTTAATAACATTTCCAATATCAGGAGGAAGGGATATTCCATTGCTTTTGCCTACAAAGGCCCCTACTTCAGTTCTATTCTAATTGAAATGGGAGCTGGTAGAGAAAGGTACTTCCTATCCAGTGAATTTGAGTCTGGTGAATTTATTCATACTGAGATGTGAAGTGGCTTAATATATTATTCCTTCTCTGTTTTTCCTCTACCACTTCCTACCTTTCCCCCAGCAAACTAAGGTGTAACTTAAACTACAGGATAGACTATTGATCATGGAGTCTCTGCGGTGGCTGAAGTTAGGAAGAGTTGAGAGAGAAAGGAAGCCTTCCAGAAGTCTTTGCAACATCACACTGAAGGTCAAGCTGGACCACAGAAGACATTACTGTCAGGCCTCTCTAAGCTTCACCACACTCGGTGACTGTCCCTGTCAGGAATGTGGAATAGACTCCATCCCAGAGGGAGCCTGGTGTGACAAAGGGACTCCAGGCCTTGCAGTCAGATTGGGAACTTTGTTCCAGGCTGGTTTCTTGTCCGTCAAATGAAGGGAGAAAGTCCTGTCTGTGGGTTGAATTACTTGAGATGATATGTGTGAGACGCCAGCACAGAGTCTAGCTCAGGGCTTCTCAACCAGGGGGGCTTTTTGTCCCCACAGGATATTTGGGGTTGTCTGGAGACACTTTGGGAGAGCATGACTGGTGTGGGGGAGGGGCTACTGGCATCTGGTGGGTAGAGACCAAGGATGCTGCTTCACGTCAGCAAATGCACAAGAGGGCCCTCTACAATGGAGTGTTATTGGACCAAAATGTTGACAGTGCCAGGGTTGAACAACTCTTGGCCAGCTCAGTAAATACTCCTTTGAGCTCCTCTCTCTCACTAGTGTATGACCCCTCCCCCACCCCAGTACAGATTAAGAGGAACTCCCTCAAGCAGAGATATGCACCCAAGGGATGAAGCCTCTGGCTGCTGACTGCAGAGAGATTAACCCCTGATAATTCTCCCAGCTGCTTTCCCCTCATGATTAAAGTGACCAGTTCGTAAGAAGTTGGCTCACTCAGGCTCCCAGGCTATTTTTCTCTATCATATATTTGAGCGAATTTTATTTCCAAAATTAAGCAAGAAACCCTGACACCTGGCTGGCTCACCCCTTCCCCTCCCTGTGCCTTTTTTGATCTGCCCCAGCCATTTCCTCCCTCCACTCTCTCACTACCTCCCACGCCCGCCCAGAGATGACTGTTTACTGACCCAGAGCAGGTGCCTGTTCTCAGCAAGTATTCCCAGGGGCCTCTCAGAGGTGGTTTTTTTTTCACATTTATAAACCAGCTGTATAAAGGACTGCCCTGATTAAGAATCAGTACTGCAGAATGAGCGGGTGCCCCTCCCAGCCCCTCCTCCCTCTCTGTGTACACAGGTGGCACCGGAAGCTCCGCACTGTCTGAGCAGACATTCTCCAGGTGATGCTCACTTCCAGCCCAAACAGCTGCAAACCTGGGTGAGAGAACAAAGGAAACAGCCGTCTCCTGCTTTCATGATTCTGTCTCCATATATGTGCATGCATGTGTGTATATGAACTTGGCATGTTATCCACAAACACTCACATAGATCCATGCACATACAAAAGTAAAGAGAAAGGTGTCTGAGCAAGATGCTTAGAAAAAATGTCAGTGCAAAGGAAGCCTGGCTTCTGGCTGCGGGGTTGCAAAGGCTGATTATTTGCTGATTCTGCCCATGGACTTGACTTTGGGAGCTTGAAAAGCTGATTTCACTTCTCTCTGGGGCATTGGCCCCAACTGAGGCCCAGGTCCCACTGAGACCCCTTCATCTCTCTTCTGTGCTGTCAGGGCTCAGCTCCATTTCCAAACTGCCATGACCTATCCCTCAAAATAAAGCAAACGTAGTGAGGAACAAAAGGTGATGGACATAGTCCCTAATTATTATCAGATTAAGATTTTCCCATTAAAGGCCTCCTTCCTACATGTCTAAGTGCCAGTGACAACACAAGGGTTAACGGAAAGAATAGGGACAAAGTTGATAGAGCAAGGACAATTCTAATCCCGGATACAAGTCTGCAGATTCCTCCCTCTCCTTTTTCTGGAACTTGCTGCCCTTTTAGGGTACAGAGATAGTGGGGAAGCTTGTCTCTCTATCTGCTGGGTTCTAGAAGCCTGGCCCAATTAAGCTTCAGTGAAAAGAAGGACCTAGAAGGCTCAAAGAAATAAATAAAATTTTGTTCTGACCTTTCATATCAGAAGTCACTTTGGTTAAAATATTATTTCTTCATCTTTCATTTAACATAATATTTTAAGCTACCAGTATTTATTTTCAGTGCTGAAAGCCTTGTGGACACCAGCTTACCCACAAAGGGCTTCAAATTCTAGTCTACCCCCTGTCTGTCCTCCCTGAGATGGAAATCTAAGAAAGCAGGCAGGTTTCTCCTGAAAGCTGATCTCCCACCTGAGAATACCTCTCCAGTCCAGCAGCCTTGACCTTGACCTTGCTTATGTGTGCCAAGTCCTTTCACAGAGCTGGGGGTTCAAAGATGTCTGCCATGGTGTAAGAAGTGAACTCAGAAAGTGCTGTGGGCATCAGCCGAGGGAGTCAGCAAAGGCTTTCTGGAGAAAGTGATGTATGAGAATAGTTTAGGGTTTGGTGGAAATGATCCAGGTGCCGAGGGGACTGGTGGAGGAGATATGTTGCCTGAGAGAACCACATGACTGAAGGTGTTCAGGAATGAAGCATCGTGCGGATGTTCATAAGCACTTAGCATGACTAGAATGTGGTTTCAGAGGTAGGTGGCAGTGAGGGCGGAGCCCAAAGAGATGGGTGGAGGGGGTGGAGATTACAGAGGACCCTATTAAGACATTTAGACCTGATCTTACAGGGATGCAAAAGCCCCCTGGGTTTTAAATTCAGGTATAAAACAATTGAATGCACATTACAGCTAGATCATTCTGGCAGGTGGGATGGAGGGAACATTGTAGGGAGAAACACAGAGCATTGTTTTGTTTTAACACGACTTTTGAAAGTCTCTCAAATTTATTGGCAATACATGGGGCTAGAGTCTGTGAATCACAGTCCACAAATTTAGGCATATAAGAAATACATTGTTTCATAACTCACCTTAATTTCTCTTTTAAGCTCCCTCTGTGACCAGGTTGCTAGAAAACTTTATCTGTAGTCTTTCTGAGGGGGTTCCTTCCAACAGACTGTGCCAAGGTGTGGGGGATGCTTCACCAATTCCAGGTAAGTGGGCAGGCTATTTCTCCAGGCCAGTTACTTCTGCTGTTCATTGTCCTGGCCAGGGCTTATGACCTACCTGTTTAGGAGGCAAAGTATGTGAAGACACACCGAGGGAAAAATCACTATTAATACAGAAAGTGACTTCCTCCACCATAGAGAGTATTTTTAAATAAAAAACGTATAATATCTAAAGAGGGGATACCAATACTTTATCTAGGGTGTTACAAGACTCTGAACTAGGAGGTAGACAGGAGGAAGAAAAGAAGGGGGTTCAAGAAAGATGTAAGAAGTGAAATAAAGAAAAGCCACTGACTGCTGAGAGGTGGAAGGGAAGGGAGAGGAGCTCGGGGCTCCCGAATCATGCAAACGGCAATGGTACCAGCTGAGCTGGAAATGACGGCAGGAGCAGGTGCGGGGCTACAGGAGAGAGGTCTCCTGGGAGCGGCTGAGCTCAAGGGGCCCAGAAGTCATCTGTGAAGGTGGTTCCCCCACACCTGAGCTGCCTGCTCAGTGACAGAAATCCTGAAGCTGATGTCCCCTTGGGGACTCCACCTCCTAAGCCCAGCAGGACCCCAACTCCCACCTTCAGGTTGTGTCTTTTTCTTCTAGATTCTTCCACATCAGTTTTTCCCAAATTTGTGTTTATTTTTCTACACTGACTCAATTGCAAATACTTTTAAAAATGTTGTATGAACATGTCTAGACCTTTTTCTATGCATAAAGATTATTCTCCTTTAGACCATGGGCTTCATAACAGCAGCTGCTTTGCCCCCTGGACACTAGAGGAGCCACCCTAGTGGAGGAGACTCAGGGCAGGTGGGGGTGGGCGGGGAAGACCTGGATGTAATGCTGGTTGTGTTAGCACCCGCTATATGATCTTAAGCAAGTCACAACTTTCTTAGCATCTGCTCTATCATTTGTAAACTGAGGCCCACGATACGTACTCTGACTCCCACGGGTCTTACGGTGCTCAAATGACATAATGTATGACATAGTATTCTTTACGTGGAATACGTCACTCAAATGTTACTGTCAGCTTCACATCACCCCACTGTGCAGATCTCTGTCCTGCTCCCCATTGTTCTTTTACTTCACAAGCCCTCACCTGTCCATCTAAGCCTAGAAAACCATCTCAGGAAAGGAGGTTATCTGTGGAAAAGGTTGGGGCTACAAGGAAGCCATGGGCAAAATGGGACAGGGCACTGTGCTCAGGAATCATGCTGTGGGTGCCCGGATCAGAGCTGGTGTCAGAACCCACAGCCAGAGGCCCCAGGCTCTGTGCTGAGACTGCCACAGAATGAACGTGTTTTTTCCCCTCCTCACTCTCGGCAATCTGGTAGAAATGACACCTGTTTATTCCTATTCCAAGCCCAACAAAATACAGCTTTCATCACTTTATAGTGTACATGTACAGCCCATGCAGAGGCACAAAAATCAATGGCCATTGATTCCCAAGCTAGAAATTCATAAACTTCTTTAAGGTCATGGATTGATTTTTTACTTTCAGTAAAAAAAAAAAAGAGAGAGAGAAAGAGGGCGGGGGGAGAGATTCCAGACCTTTCTCTCATTTCTGCCACCTTTCTCTCCTACAGGGCACCACTCTTGCACACATGCTCCCCCCACCTGCATGTGTCCTGTCCTCCCTTCCCCGGTACCACCAGGAGGGAGAAGCACTTAGATACAGCGAGAGGGGGAGAGAGACTTAAACACTCCTTCCGTTACATCAAAGCCTCAGTGCACGACCTAATCCTAGGATTAATCTAATAACGGAACAAGTGGATTTGAAGGATGACACCACAAAAAGCAGCATGTGGGTTGGAACAGACTCATTAGCATTTGCCAAATCACAGCTGGGGGGCAGGGGATTTAATTTCAGAGCCAAGGCCAGGATCGTATCAGTGTTTTATCCTCACGTTGGTTCTGCCAATGGGCTCAGGTTGGGGAGGGGTGGATAGGCACCTGAGCTAGTGTCCAAAGGTGGGCACCGGTCACTAGGGGAGCCTCCTCATTGTCTGGACCTCGGTTTAGCCACATATCTAAAAAAGTGGAGCCCTGACTGGTGTGGCTCAGTGGGTTGGGCATCGCCCCAAGGACCAAAATGTTGCCGGTTGGACTCCTGGTCAGAGCACATGCACGGGTTGTGGGCCCATCCCTGGTTGGGGATGTGTGAGAGGCAACCAATCAGTGTTTTTCTCGCTGTCTTTCTCCATCCCTTCCCCTCTCTCTAAAAATAAGTAAATAAAATCTTTTTTAAAATGGGGGAAATATCTGTCTCACAAGATGGTTAAGAAAACCAAACAGATGTGAAAGCACTGTTCAGACTGGGAACTGTCAGGCGAGTACCAGGGGCCTGTTACTACAATGCTCTAGATCTTCCTTACTTGTATTCAAAATGAAAGAGTTTTAAAGAAATTCATGAATGCCATGACGGATGGGGTCATTGCATATCTCTTCTTCTATTGTGGCAAGGACATTTAACATGAGGGTTTACGAGATTTTCAGGTGTACAAGGCAGTCCTGGTGTCTACAGGCACAATGTGGTGCAGCAGATCCCTGGGGCTCCTTCATCTCACAGAACTGAAACTTCATCCCACTTCTCCCCTCTTCTGCCTGGCAACCCCCACTCTATCCCGTGCTTCTACGAGTTTGGCAATACCTCATTAAGATATAGTCAAATAGAACCACCTTATGGGATCAACAGTCTCACCTGCGAATATTTATTTTAAAAATTTGAAATTGGGACCGCAAAGAGATATCTGCACTAGCATGTCTGCTGTAGCATGATTCACTGTAGCCAAGATATGGAAACTACCTAAATGCAACTGATGAGTAAATAAAGAAAAAATACACACACATATATACATATATCTGGGAATATTATTCAGCCTTAGAAAAGAAGAAAATCCTGCCATATCCAACAGCATGGATGCACCTGGAGAGCATTATACTAAGTGAAAATAAGCCAATCACTGAAGCACAAATTCTTTTTTTCTTCAGATTATACTATTTTTAAGGCTGCCAGGCATAAACTCTGGAGCCCAGTACCACTAGAGTCACACCCAGCCTTACTACTTGTTAGCTGTTGCCTGGTTACTGAACCTCTCTGAGACTCCAGTCTCATCATTCCTAAGATGATGCACCTGGAGTTGTAGCAGCAGGTACTGAGCCACCCATGGGGCTGGTCATGTTTTCACTGTCCTGACTCAGAAGACCCCCAGCCCTGCCAGCTGAAGGGATTGTGCTGCAGAGAGGGGCCTCTGTGCCAGGGCTTTGGGACAGCTTCCAGGCCACTTGGATGTCCCTGGCTCCAAGGCCCTGCCCTGACCACTCTCCCTGGCACAGTGAGCTTTCTGGGCAGCACAAGGCAGCTGATTATTCCTGCTCTGCAGTGAGCCAGGGGAACTGGAGTCTCTGGTCTCAGCTGCATGGGGGTCACGTGGCTTCGTGGGTGCCAGGCTGCTCAATTAGCAACAAATCAAGATGTTCAGATGGTGCAGCCACACGCATCGGTCAAGTCAGAGCCCCCACCTCTCCACTGAGGCCAGCAGATTGCCCCTGTATTGGCTACCAATTTCGTGTTGGCTACCAACTTCCCGTTGGCCCTGTAGGCTTCTCTATTGTGCTCCAGTCTCTGCTCCAAATTCTCAAAGTCCTTTTTACCCTCTGGCTCCGGTCCTGCAGGCTGTCAGGGAGGCTCTGCCAGAGCCAGTCTGCGGGAGCTGGGGCTCAGCGGTGCCTACCAACAGGTTCCCCCCCATTAGCAGAGCCCCCCTGCTGGCGGGTGGATGCAAAGCGGGCCAGGAGCCCCAGGTGGTGGGGAGCAGGGTGGGGGGAGTGCTGCCCTCACACCAGAGCCCCACGTCCTGTCCCCAGAGTCTCCAGCATGCCGCCTCTCTGGCCTGGGGCTCAGCCATGTGTCACAGCCAAGGCTGGAGGGGGTGGGGGGGCTCTGGCAGATTTACTTTCCCCTGCTGGCATCAAGGTAATGTACCAACTGAGGCATGACCTGAACTCAGAGTCATCTTTTGATTATGACTGTGGCAGACCATGTACCACAGGTGAACTGGCAGTGACCCAGGAAGGAGGTAAGCACTCCTCCAGCCAACCAGCTGATACCTCCTGAAACACAGCAAGACTTGGCAATCATGAATATGCAATGAGTTCCTCCATCTTTAAAGCAAAGAAACAAGATTACTCTGTTTCCACAGATCCTGTGGGTATCCTTTTATCATCTTTTTGACCCATGTAGGAATGCTAAGGATTGTGGGAGAAGGGGAGCAAATAGGGAAGTGAAGGACCAAGGAATTACTTACCCCTGTTCCTGTGCTACCTAACTGTTGACCCCCTCAGGGCCCTGCACTAGGCCACATGGGGGGACAAATCACAGGGAGGCACCCAGGAGGCTGGGGGTGGGGAGGAGAGGCAGCATGGCTCCTGCATGGCACAGGGAGGATGCTTCTACAGGGGATGCATCTAGGTACTGTGGGGGGAATGAGCTGGACCCAAGGAAAAGGGGCTTCACTTCTGTTAGGTCCTGAGAAAACAAATTTAATCTCAAACTGCCTTTTCCTGGGCTTGCCTTCCAAAAGGTGAGTGTTCTGGAAATATCGGCTTTTTAAGTGTAAGTCCTTGGAAACTATAAGTGGGAAGGTAAAGAAATCTACACGCATTTACCACTCCCTTTGGGAGTCAGAAATATGGGGTCAGTGACTGCTTCCTATGGAGGTCACAGTGAGTTGAAACAAAGTCATTCCTCTTCTTTCCCCACTTCTCCTTCCACATCCAATCTCGAAAGACTGGGCAGCTCTCAGAAATGCCAAACATCCACAGTGAACTCTGCACTGGGGGCTGGAGTCTCTCTCTGCCAGGCCCTCCCAGTTCCCAGCCTGTCCCCAGTTCCCAGAGATGGGGAGAGTAGCAGGGAAATCTGTTCCTCTTTAGTAGTTGGAGCAGGGACTCCTGTGAAGCCCTTTGGGATGAGCCATCCAAACCCTTCTAGGATATTCTGTAATCTCTCTTATCCATGTCAGCATCTAGCACAGAGCTTGCTGGGGTTCCTTCTCGTGGACCATTGCTGGGGTCAGGGTCTTTCCTCTTTGTTACTTCCATATAGTCCCGGCAATGTCCACAGAGACATGATTCCTCAAAAGGTAAATTCAAGTTCAAACTCAGGCTAGTAAAATACTACCCCATCCTGAAGATCCTATCACAAAATACCTGGGAAAGGACAGTGTGAAATACATGCCTTGTTAGCTTGGAGCAAGGGCATTGAGGTGCCAGCCTGGCTGTGGGTGGTGCCTGAGCAGTACCTCTGTTTCGGTAGGTGGCTGTCAGCAGTGCGGTGAGGGAAATCAACCAGGACCTAGAATGGTCAGTGCACACGAGGCAGATTGGGAAGTTATTTTTTCAATGTACAAAAGACATCCTTGCCTAAGGAGTCCTGGGGAGTCCCACATTTACACTTGACTTTGCTCATCTCCATACCCTATTCATCTCAGCTTTCCCCTCCTGTGCTCATTTCCGCAGGCAGGTGGAACAGCTCCCTCCTAATCAGTTCTTCCTGTGTTCAATGCAGTGATGCAAGCCAAAGAAAACATACACCTCTATGCCTCTTTGCTTCACAAAGTTGGAAGTTTGTTGCTGTTTTACTCAACTATAATAGCACCTAATCTCATTCTATTTCAGTGAACTTATTCCAGGGAGTGACCACAGCCTGTGGGAGGTCTTGGAAACAGGCAGGAAATTGGACACACGACACCCCCCACCCCAGGATTATACAGGGATCCAGGCTAAGGCAACAACTGGGCTTAAGCCCTTACCAGGAGCTCTAAGCCACAAGATTCCAGAAAGAAACCCCAAGGCCTAGAAGTCAGCAAGACCAACACCTGGAAATTTTCAAGAACGTGGTAGAGATAGAAAAAGGCAGTGGCCGTTTCTTTGTTGAGCAGTAAACAAATTATTTTAAGTTCAAATTGTACACTAACATGTCCAGGTCTTGCTGCTGCTTCTTAAAGAGGCCGTGTTGGAGAGTGACATGTTTTCAGCACATTCATGACAGTATGGGAGGAGTTAGGACCTCTTTAGCCTTTCTCTGTTTTTGTAAGTGACTTCTGGTGATTCACTGGCCTCCAAAGGCGAATACTCTAAAGCGCCTCTGGGTCCCAGGCTGAGGACGCCTGACGTGAGCAGAGAATCTGGCCCTGTCTAACCTCTCGGATGTTATACTCTTGGGCAGCTGGGGAGTGTCCCATGAATTGAAGCTGTGATGGCCCAGGGTCCTTCTGGGGGCGGGGTGTGAACCCCCGGGGGAGCAGGAGCCCCCAAGACCTTCAGGTCTAGCGCTGCACCTGCAGACACCTGTCGGGGGGTAGAGGTGCCCGGGATGGAGTCATCTCCTTCACGGCAGACATACCTTCCTGCCCAACTCCTTACCTCGCTGGCCTCTGGAGTTTCTCCAAAGACAGCAGCAGGCACCTATGGCTAATTGCTCCGAAATAGCTAGTCTCCATTTCAGGGTGCTGCTTGCTTTTGCTTTAGTAGCTGGCAAGTGAATCCTCCTAGGGATTATAATAACCCTGTCCTGGCTGCGTTCCCTGGAATCTTGGCCTCCTTCCCTGGCACTGGTCCCAAAGGGATGGAAATCTCTCAGTGTTTATCCCCTTGAAGATTCCCCGTGCCTGCTTGGCTCCCGGCCAAGCTGCACACAGACGGCCCACTTCCTCCATCTCCCCATGGAGCAGATCGTGCCTGGGCTCTCACTGCACTCCTCACCCCCTGCTAGGGCTGCCCACTGCTCTGCTCCCTCCACCCCGTTCTCTCTATTGATGCTTTCATCCTAGGAGGCAGAAATACTTTTTCCTCCAAAAAGCCTAAGGTAGGGAGAGGAGATCTGTGATGTCTTCTCTGATGAAGAAAGATGCTAGCCGCCCCTGGAAACAATGAACAATGAGTGATTGCTTCCTCAGAGAGCTGTCGTTCATTCTTTCTCCTTACAAACCCATGACTCGGAGGACAGGTATCATGTCAATGTGTTGGATCTGGTAATGACCCAGTGCCAGAGCAGAGAGGAGGGGAAGTGAACTCCACTCACTTGCCACGTGGTGGTAGCCTGGTGGCTTTGCGTAGCTACCACCCTCTCCATACCTGCCCCACTAGACGAAGCTCCATGAAGACACAAATTGGGTCTTATTCTTTGCAGCTACTACCAGCCACTTCTTAACCTCATCACCACGATTGGGCAGGGAAGGCAGTACCTAGCATAGGTACAGAGCTTTGGACTGACGTATGCCCAAAGCTCTGATGAATGAATGAACTGTGGTGGCCCAGCTTGTATGCTCTTAGCACAGCCCTTTCACTGAGCATTGAGTTTTAGTGTAGGTGAGCTCTGCATGTTGATGGCCACTCAGAATGTGAGGCTGACCAGGGGCAAGCAACAATGCCGACTTCTCTCTGTTCTTGGACGCTGGTCACAGTGGGGGTTAGCTGACAGGGTATGAAGCTGGATCCCAGCAAAGCTTGAGAATGGTGTGAGAGTGTTATGTTAGTATAGGAAGTTCAGTTTATTTACTTAATTCAACCCTCCAAGTGCTATACAACATCCAGGGAGATTCTCAGTGGCTTGCCTCTGGGAGCACTTACCGTACATACACAGAGACCTGACTCATCGCAGAGTCGCAATCCCACCCCAGCCAGACGGGTCAGCAGGACCGCCAGTCCCTTCCTTTGCTCCTTGCTCCCTAGCTCTCCACTTTGCCACCCAGGTCTGTGCCTCCCTGAAAGCAATCTTGTGACATTGTCTTCGGGTGCCCTTTGCCAAGCCTCTATGAGCTCTCCACTACAATTCAAATACAAGCATAATAAATAAACAGCAGCAATTAAGGCAGTACATAATGGATCATATAAAACCTTTATATAGCTGAAAAGCCCAATAAGTGGCATTTTAACAAGAAGGAAGGGGAGGGGCGGCCCAGCTCAGAGAGAGAGTTTGGAAAACTGAAGTGCTTTCAAGCATCAGTTGCAAATTCCCCACATTCAACTTGAATTTTTGTTTTCGCCGCTCCAGAGCCAGACTGACTTCCCCATGCAACCGATTGCAAAGGCCGTCAGAAAACAGAAACCAGTGCGTAAGGGAGAGCCTGAAGTGTGGTCAGAAATGGTTTGGCGAAATCAGACGCTTTATCAGAAGGCATAACACAGGGAGAAGGAGAATGTTACTTGGTCTCCCACCTGCAGGGTCAGACAAACTGCAAAAGGAGATGGACATATCCCCTGGAGGCCAGGTAGGAAGGAAAGCAGAGGTCTCAAAAGAGGGCATTCCCAGTAAAGAAGGGAAACCCCCTTTCCCGCTACCTCCTGCGGAGATGGCACAGGGCAGGGGTGTGTGTGTGCTCTAGAGCAAGAAAAGCAGGGCTTGTAGAAGGGCCACCATTCATGAGCCTCTCTCAGCCTGTCCTCGTCTGTTAAAGAGCATGGAAATGCCCACTTCACTTATTCTGAGAATTAAATGAAGTAGCCAGTAGAAGGGGCTTATCACTGCATTCAACACATAGTGGGCGCTGAGAGACATCAGTCTGCCTGCCATAGACACCCCAGAAAGGTCAAGGCAACCCTCGCTCAGTGGGAAGCCTTGCTTCCCTTGGGAGTTAGGTCCAGGAGGGTCCCACATGGGGCCTGTTCTTTTCTTGACATCATTGCTGGCACTGAGGATATTGAGATGAATGGAATAGAGTTCAGATCTCAAAAAGGAGCCTGCAAACTGATGAAAGAATCATCACCCTGAAGGCTCTGGTTCTGCCTGAGGGCAGCAGGGACAACAGAGGAGGAGGCACTAGGCCAGCTAGAGGTCACTGGGAAAAGCCTCAATGAAGGGGCTGATTCATGAATAAGTCCCCATAAAAAAAGAAAGAAATTCCAGACAGAGGAGAGAGCATGAGAAACGGTGTGGAGGAATACCTGTATGTGGAATATGTGCAAGTCCCTTAGAAGCCCCTGAAGCTCAGGGAGCTGTGGACGTGTACACCTCGTTCAGTTTCATTTGTCTTCACAGGCTCACAGGCCTGCCTGTCTCGGAGGCCACCAAACACCACACTGCTTTAGAGAGCTAACCAGACATCAGGGCATTGGGGACAACCAGGAGGCCTATAAGGAAAGTTTTTGGTGGGGGCGCTAGTAAGTGGATCGATGGGACCTTTCCAGGTTTATAACTTGAACTTGGGGCAGGGTTAGAAATGAGTGGGTGTCAGTGGTGGGGGTAGGCTCACTCCGTAGTTCTCTAATTGAGCTCTGATCTGTTGTCCCCCTCCCCCATTTTTAACACCTTATAATATAAAGAGCAGAATTTTAAGAAGAAAGCCAAAGATGACAGTTGTAGGGTAAAAAAGGTGTGGGGAATACGCGAAGAACAGAAGGCTCAGAATTCTGTTCTGTTGTTAGTAACTCAGGAGGTGTCCACGGAAATGCCACACCAGCTGGGTGTAGGACAGAGGGAGACAGGAGCATGGGGCCTCAGGGACCTGAGGAAAGGGGTCCGAGTCTCTGGGGATTTTTACATGGTCCCTTCATGCCCACCCAGGAGAGGAGGAGGCTGGACCCAGCTGTTGCTATGCATTCATTCCTGGGGCCCCCAGGCTTCTGTCCCCAGATTTCCTTCTCAGATCTCTATGTAGTGTGGACATCACCGGTTGTGATGCTGATGCCGTCAGCAAAGTGCTTAGCACCCGTCAAAGCCGCCTTCAGTGAAATCATTGAGACACCACAGTGAGGAGGGAAATCGTGCTGGTTGGTCATTGTTTCCTTGAAGAAAGATAAATGATGATGAAAAATAGGGTTTTGTCTCCTGAACCAGGATGGCCTGTTACCACTAGTTAACCCATTTCCAAAAGACTGAAGCAGAACCTTCTAAGTTATCCAGGCCACGTGTCAAGTTCTCCCTAAATCTCACATCTTCTTTTCTCTCTGTAATTGAGAGCCCAGCAGTCTTCATTGTCTCCATGGGGCTCAGTTCTCCCTGACGTGTCAGCATAAACAGAAGCCCGCTCCCTGTCTGACCACCCAGACCATGTTTCCTGCTTTTCAGGGGCCCAACTCTATTACCGTCATAGCCCCTCCTTCCTTAAGTCACCAGACATTTGCCTGCTGACCTACATGGGCCCTTCAAGAAGAAACAAGGAGAGTCCTTCTGCAGTGATAAAAAGCTATGAAAGAGAAACAGTTATTTGTGGAGATGAAGATGGGCTTTTGAAGTCCAAGGCAGCCGCACTTAGTAAAAGAAATAGCTCACCATTGATGTTATGAGTTCTGTGGCCACGTGAAGCAAGCAGCTACTGCAGGAACAAATGATGTGCTGCTAGTCTAGCTGAGAAATGAGCAGGGGGAGGTCCACACCCAGCTGTTCCCTCCTGTCAGTGTCTGAAGGCAGAGACTGTCCCACCCTCCCAGGTGTCACTCCACTGGTGCCTGCCTGACAGTGGAACCAGCTTTCAATTAGCTGAACAAATGTGTTGAGTGTTGTTACAGATACTCTGCAATCCATTTATATTTGGCTTCATCATGCCTTATGGCAGGGAGGTGGGATGAGGGTGGGAGGTGGCAGTGGGGAGGTCTGGGTAGAAGAAAGTTGCTGAAGATTTATCTTTCTAATTATGCTTTGCTTAGGGCTAATATTAAAATTAGTTTTAATTCCCTGAACACACAGCAGCTCAGGAATATGCTGGGCCCTGGAGATGCCAGCCCAGGGTTTTACATTTGCTTAGAACAGACATACACGGATAATGGCAACTCCAAGTGTCCCTCCCAGTCTGGCTGCCCCATAGTTCACACATGAGGAGGGTAGGAGGGAGCAATTCTACTGCCCTTGACTTGTACTGGCAGGTGGTTCCAGCTGGTGAACCAGATAGCTCTTCGGGTATTGTGCTTGGCAAAATAACCGTAGATATGGTAAATAATACACAATTATCTATTTAATACTGAATGGTGTCTCCTTTATCACCAGTGTCAGGGATGTGTTGTACTAATGACTTTTGCACCTGCTGAGTGTAATTAGTGAGTAATCTGCATGGGCAAGTGATTACTGGGTAAACACATGAATTTATGAATAACTTTCTGCCAGGTAAGCACAAAAGAACACTAACAGGTAGCTATTAGGACCAAGTTCAGTTGAAATGAGAACTAGCCTAGACTTTGCCTTAAATCTAGGCTCTAATGAAGACTCTGCTAAAATCATATAATGTAATTTGTGAGCAAACTCCCTGCCAACAGCTTGCCCTCCTGGCTTTATAATCAGACCTCGAAGTGCAGATACTAAGCATCCCAAGACATCTTATGTGTGCATGAGAAATAGCCATGTGTAGGAATCTGGAGAGCTCTGCCTGAGTCTTGGTACCTGATACTGAGGGAGATACTTGAGGCTAGTGTCAGTTTCTTCAACTGTAAAATGGAGATAAGTCTAGCTCACGGCCTTATTCCATCCAGTGAATAAAACAATTAACATGGGAGCAGGGTTAGGAATGTAAAAACCTCACAAGTGCATGTTATTAAAACTATGACCCCAGGCTCGCTTGCACTACGGGAGCCCGAGAATCTTGTATCAGAAATTGTTGTAGGTGAGACAGATACAGTTAGACAGGAACTAGGAGCCACCCCCCTCCCTGCCCAATCCCACTCTCAGCAGAATCTACAAAACCTGCAGTACTAGAAAGGGAGGTAAAGACTTTTCAGGCTGCATCTCCCTTCTGCTTGTGCCCCCAAACACACATACAGACCCTGCCCCTGCATGCCACTTTCAGAAAACTTGCTCATGGGTAAACTATTAGGCAGAATACAGAGGAGGAATTCATACCAGATCTGAAGACTCCCCCAAATATGTTCAGATATTTAGTTCGAACTTCCAGGAAAGATTTTTAGGCATTTCAGCCACACTTCTGTCCCGGTCTCAACATACTTAGGGAGTTGTGCCAACCCTGGCTCTAAAGTTCAGGCATCATAGCTGTGGAAGGAGAGGATGGTGGAGGACTGAGGAAGCCTGCCAGGTCCTCCTGCCATGGAGGGGCATTTGTCTGGTTGTGGCCATGGCGTCCTTCGCATCCCGACGCTGCCCCGGCCATTTGGCTCTACCCTTCCACGAGGGCACCTCTGAACCCCCAGTTATCTTTCTCCTCGAGGTGCACTTAGGTGACTTTCATTCGACTTCCACACTGGGTTGTTCCTGCATGGCCAGCAGCCACATTCACAGTCAGCTAAGCAGGACGAGGGCCGTAACCTGTGCCCCCAGAAGAGAGTGCAGTTAGTTGGTCACCTGCCAGTCAAATCCAAGACCTTAGCTTCACGGGGCAGAGCCTTAACCAGGTGAGCTCACTATCCACAGACACGCAAGTTAACACGGGTAATGCTGCTACTGCTTCTGGGCATCCGTTTTTGGTGAGACAGTAACAGATGCAAAGTAAGGCAATGTCCTCCGGGCACTAACTGAAAATGCCATGTTCTGTTCGAAGTGTGTCTTCCATGACGCACTTTCACAAGCGTTCGGGTAACTTCTTACAAAGTAACATAAACCACCCTGATTTTCACTGGATACCATCCCTATTTTAAGTTGCAATTTAATTTATTATTTTTTACTTCAAATTGGTAGTCGATACATTCACATAGTTCAAAATTCAAATGCTACAAAGGGTACCCCGTGAAATCATTTCCTCTAATTCCCAATTTACTTCACTGAGTATCTCTCCCTGCTGTCACCATTTTACCAAGTTCTTAGGAATCATTCCATAAATTGTGTACTACATATAAGCAACTATATAAGCGTGTTTCCCTTCTTATGGTAAAATATGATTTAGACTCTTCTAGTTAAGTAACTTTAATGAGGATTTTCAAAGTATGTTTAAATGATTCAAACCTAATTTTCTGATTTATGTAATATTTACATCCTAGAGATCGGACCTCAGACTCCTGGAAGATTTTTCAATTTTTTGATTTTTTAAAAAAATTTGAATGAATATCCGTTCATGACTGGGTGCCTGGTAGGTCAAACATACTATCTGAGCATTTTTTAGCACATACACTATCTTGGGTTTTAAGTCAGAGGTGGTGGGGCTTCACAGAAATAAACACAAAAATCAGAGTTTACGTTGCTGGTTCCTTTCACTCTGTCCTTTAGCAGAAACAGTGACATCTGATGATGACTACTGAGGGCAAGGGGCCACAGGAAATAATTAACTCGGCACCTGGTCCATGCTGAGCAAGTGTATGATGTGGCTCCCTCCCCTTCCTGCCACCCTGCCAGGTGCGTGTTACCATTCTCACTTTCAGGTAAGCCGGTGGGGCTCAGAAGAAAGTTTGCTCACAGTTCCGTGGGTTTGGAGGGGCAGGATTTGGAGAGGAAACTATTTTCTAAGCCCACACTGTCCACCCCCTCACCAACCTGTCCCACAATGTCTTACAAGGGCTGAAAAGTCCAGCAATTGTGAGCCACATGTGTGAATGTTAAGGTGAACAAAATAGTTTGACTATTACCGAGGCTTTGGTGAGGTGCCACGAATAGGCGAGAGAGCATCACTTTCGTATGGTTGGTGACTCAGTTCTCTGTAGTGATCATCAACTTGGAACCTATTTCCCTCCTCTGCCTGTCAGTGCCTGCACTCACTGTAGCCGTGCTCCTGGAGACTCAAAAGGGAGAGCCCGTGACCACCAGGAGTGGGGATACATGTAGAACTAAAGCCTGCTCGTTTTTGCCTCGATATAAAACTGGACACCCTACCTCTTGACACTTGCTGTTTATTTTTATCTCCATTTCATAAAATCTCAAAATTGGCAGAAACAGAAAGGATCATATTTTCAATGATATCTCTATGTGATTTGAGGGAAGGGCCCCTGTCTGTTTTCCTCATTTCCACCCCTCTCAATTTCCCCAGAGACAAAGATGGCAGCGATGAAGACTTTAGATCTCAAATTTCAGACCCACAGTCACCCCCGTTAGTACCCAAAGGTGGTACAACAGCCAATATTTTTTTTTCCCATGTTGCAAACAAAAAACTAAGGCATGGAGGGCCTAGGAAAGAGTTCCAAGTATCATCAAGGCCACTTTTCTGCAGAAGGGCTCCCTGGAACAGGTCTGCATGCAGGAGCTCACCAACAGGGGCACACAGGCTGGGGCATTGAGCAGAGGAGATAAAGGGAAGGAAAGTTGAGGTGTTTCCAGTCAATGCTCAGTGCATGTCCCTGAGGACACTGTGCAAGTTGTTGTAACTCAGGATCCATTCCATTCAGCAAGTTCTGTTGGGCCCAGCGAAAAGCACCAGGCCTGGGAATTCCTGCCACAGTAGGAAAATCACACTTCCCCAGTTGCTTCTAGCTCAGGCTGCGATTTCCTCCATCAACATCCCTCCCACCTCCCGAAACAGTAAACATCTGGCAAAAGATATGCCCATTAGCAACATTCCCCACTTCTAAGGATCAGCGATTGGATCTCTCTGAGCTTTCTGCACATTTCACTCATCCCTGGCAGCGATGTGCTGTTCTCCCGGCCCGTTGGAGCAAGCCCAGACAGCCACGTGGCCATTCCCAAGCTACCTTCTCTCTTCGTCTCGGCCCACAGTTTTTTCCCCTCCGGGAGCACAAACTCTGAGCTGTCACATGGCTGTCAACCAGACGAGACCAGCCACAAACCTGCTAATGCCTCTTGCGAGCACAGAGCCTTTTGTCACAGACAAGCTTTCTGTGGAGGAAAGGTGGGGGCCTCTTAGGCATCTTGGTCACTTTAGGGTAAAGGGGCCTTTTTGTCACCAGGTCCTCATTGGCAAACCACTCTGGTCCCTTCCCCACAGCACTTCGCTTTCCTGTCCCCTCTGCTCTCAAGGCTTAATTGCAACCTGCACTGTCCCAGCATGCTGACGGCAATGAGCTGCCATTCCAGATGTCGGGAACATGCTCCCAGGTAGGAGCCCTGTAGGATATTTATGGCTTTAATTCCTCAGTAGAGGTTTCTGTTCTGTCATGCAGCGACATATGAGCTGCTCCTCATTTGCTCCTGTATTTCCACATCAGTGGCAATTATGGAAGGGCTGCTGGCTTCTTGTTCGACCCCACAAGTTATGATCCCTACACACCTCAGACTGAGCGAAGCTGAGCAGGATGGCAAACACCAGTGAGGCAGGGAGGGGAGATGACAGGGTTGTGGAGAGGAGGAGCAGGCGTCCAGGCTGCACGGCAGCTGTAAATGTGTGAGGACAGGCTGGGACATGCCAAATGTCTCCAGGCGGTTTGGGCAGCCTAGGTTTCCATGATCATGTCCGGGAGGAGGTTTTCGGGTGGTGGGGGGGGTGAGAGTCTACGCCCAGCTGCGGAGAATTACCTCTGCTCTGCTCTGCTCAGTGGCTACTGCCACCTTCACCCACCTGTGACCTTGGGAAAGTCCCTTTCCTCATCTGGCTTCTACTTTCCTCAGTTTGGAAATGAGGACAAGCAGCTCCCAGGCTCCAGGGAGGAACTGGCTGATGCCTGCGCAGAGGAAAGAATTTATGCAAAGACCCGGAGTCCTGTCGTTCCATGTGGAATGGAGGTATGTTCCAGCTCATCCATGAGCACTTTTGCATTTATAAAGGAAGGGCCTGTCAGAATCTAGTATGCCACCAACTGGGGAGTATAAATCCCCCTCCCCCCTCTTTTGTAATCTACCACAAATGTATAAAACAAAGAGGCTTCTTTAAATTTCATTTGTCAATAAACCTGGCAATGGAAATACCAATTTGAACAGCAATTTTCCCCCTGGCCTGAGCTGAAATTGACTCTGGATGACTAGGTTTTCAGTTTATACACGTAAATTCCCTCCACACCCCTCACTTGCATCGACAGTCCGGAGACAGTGCCAGGTTCGCAGCAACTTCTCGGCCCAGACTGTTGGTTCCTGGAAACGACACCTGCTTGTGCTGCAGTGACTCCAGCGCCTTCTGCTCCAAAGTCCAGTCGCTAAACTATATGGCTGCCAGGAACTGTAGGAAGACCCACAGGTGCCACACAGCCAGCGGGCAAGGGGAGGTAGCAGCCTGGCCAGGCAGGGTGGAACTAGGGCGAGAGCACAGATGTGCTGAGGCCCAGGCGAGGCCTGTTCTCTGCACCACACTGACCTGCCTTCCTCACTCCCACTCCAGAAATACCGCGCAGGCTCCAGCCAAGCTCTGACATCAGATCCCAGGGTTAAGTTCTGTTAGGTCGTAATCAGTTCTGGAGCCGAGGGTTTTCTGTCTCAGGGATGCTGGATTTAGCAAATAAAAAATATCACAAATAATTTTTAGTATGTTTCAAAATTCTGTATGTAATATGTTAATACCAAAATATTATTTGTTGCTCATCTGAAATTTGATTTTAGTTGGGTCCCTATACAAAAGAGCCTTTGGCTCTTAAGAAGGTTGGCCTGTGACTTTGAACAACCAAGGATTAACTTATCCAATAGTTCTGCTTCTCCTCTGCATTATTACAAATCAGATTCACAAATTTTTAAGAACGACAACCAATTGTCCTTCATGATGCTGGAGTTGAAAGACCAAGGTAGTCTAGGACTTAAAGGGGTGGGTGGAACTTCAAGTTCTCACTGTGCCATCCAGCATCTATGTTATGTGGTCAGATAGTTAATATTTTTAAGCCTTAATTTACTCACTTATAAAATGTGACTGGTAAATAGTATCTATTTCAAACAGATATTCAAAGGTTTAGAATGTGTGTGTGTATATATATATTCCGTATGTATAGTGTGTGAATATATATACACACATTCTATATATCCACATATATAGTCCACACATCCATATATATAATATATAATATATATTATATATATATACACACACATACACACACACACTATATATACATATATATATATTCAGTTCATGTCACTGAATATATACACACGCACACACACACATATATATATATGTGTATGTGTCCTTACCTGGACACAGTAAGCACTCAGTAAGTTACTATCACTGATGTTTCAAGTTTCTCTACATAAAATCAAGCTTTATACAGTATAGGGACATGAAAACAGGTAAACCAGCAGTTACAAAATTTTTCTCAGACATCATATTTAACTTGAACTAGCAGGAACTGTATTTTATTCCATTTCACAGATAAAGGTTAAGTGACTTCACAAAGCCTGCACAATGAAGGAGCGAGGCTGAGAGCTGGACCACAAGTGTTTGGACTCTCAGATCAGCGTTTTTCTAACTGAATTTCAGTTGTCCCGCTCCCTGCCTCCAAGCAGATTTTTCTTTTATTGGGAGGTATAATGAAATGCAAAGGTCTTTCCCAACCCCGAGTGAGTGACACTCTCTTTGCTTCTTAAACAGGGCTTTGTAATCACAGTCCTTTCCCTTCGTTCTCCTTGGCAGTGGGCTATTTTTAACCCAACTGGGAACACAGCGAAGATGCTACGAACAGCCTATATACAACTTGGCAAATTACAGGTTCACAATGTATGTGTGCAGTCCAGCTTGACCAGTTTAGGATTCTGGATTCTGGATTCTGGATTCTGGATTCTGGATTCTGGATTCTCACCTTAGTTTCATCTGCTTCAGATGTTTAGACTAGCTAGAACTCTCTCTCAGCTTCCTTTCTTTAGGAGATTCATTCTTCACAGTTTTCTATACACAATCCTTGGGTTTAGGTTAAAATCTCAAGCAGTTCCTGCCATCACAAACTGCTTGATTTTTCTGTCTTATCAGGTTCTAATCTCCCTGCACTGTTGGAAATTGAACGTGCTGCTTCAGTTTCTCTCCTATGACCAAGAACAGAGAACCCCAGAGTGGTGCACAAGGAAGAATGCACAAATCAAAGCCCTTTTGAAAGTTGTGCTCGGGACACAGTGGGGCCCACTCCATTCCCCATGGCAGGAAGATGGTCCGTTTGGTAACAGCAGGTGATATTTGGTGATATTGCAAATTGTGCTCGTACTTCTAGGAACAATGCCTACTCTCTCGAGTTTGTAGGTATTGCTAAGGTCTTCCTTTGATCACCCTGTTATTCACAGTTCAAACCTCCCACAGCGGCAGTGACAGGTGAATAATACCTTAATATACAAAAAAGGCAGACAGCATGGCATGAGAAAGCCCAACGTTTTGAAAAGATGCTGCACTCATTCCACAGCTTACAGAAATCCATGTCTAAAACCCAGTGATCTGTTTCTTTCCTGCCTTTTGCAGAACTAAGACGGTCTCAAGAACTCTCTCTAACTTCCTCTTCGAATAATCTGAAACACTGCAGGTTCATCTTTTTTGCTTTCCTGGTCTGACTGCTAATCAATTTTCTTTCACACTTTCCGATCCAGCAGATAAATCACATGCCAATTTATCTTCTTCCCCTCTATTTTCTGCCTCCTTTCATTTCATCTTTGGCTCATCACTAATCAGCTTGTGCAAGCATCCACATGTACATTCAGAGTGTGTTTGATATTTCTTGTGTGCAACAAGAGGTGATACCTCAAATTCATCAAAACCCCAAGCAATAAAGAAGGACACTATTAACTGCAATGAAACAAAGTACAATATTTAATAAAGCAATTAGAAAATTTGAGCTAGTGATACAATTAATGCCTAATAACATTTGTATGAAGCTTTACAGAACACCAAGCACATAACCTGAACCCTACCTGGTCTTCACAATATGAGATTTAACCTGACAACAGAGAGAGCAGAATGGTGGGTCAAGAAACAAATGGCGTTTACCATCAAATTGATTGGGTTTGCATGGCAGCTCTTGCCAGCTAATGTGTTGTTTTACCTGACTAGTGCCACACAATCTCAGTTTTCTCAGCTTTAAAATGGGATAAGACTATCGGAGGAGCAAGTAAGTGTTTGTGATAATTACTAATAATGCATACAGAAAGCCTCATCCCTGTTTGGTAAGCTATTATTATCCTCACTTTACACATAAGGAAACAGAGGCCCAAAGAATTTTACAAGTTTGTTCAAGGTCACATAACTAGTGTGGCAAAGATGGGATTGATATTCAGGCATTTATGAATTCAAGCCTCTGCTTGGCCCACTTTGCCATGACCAGAGCCTTTAGTCTGATGTTTCTCAGAATGTAATGTGCATACCAATTGCCTCGTTAAAATGCAGATCTTAAGTAAGTCTGAGTTTCCCTGAGATTCTGCATTTCTTACAAGTTCCCAGGTGATGCTTATCTTGCTGGTCTATGCTTTGAATAGCAAAGACATAAACTAAGTATCAACTAGAATTTAGGGTTATCCCAAAGTACTGAAGTTGAGCCTTTGAGAATTGAGACTTTAGTAATGAGAACAGAATGTACAGGATCGTGGCTATTTGTTCAAGGTGTTGAGGACCTACCATATGCATGCATGGTGCCGAGGGCTGGAGATACAAAGATGAATCGAGATGCTGGCAGGCACATTATACAAACAACTCACTGCACCAAGTGGGCCGGATGTGTTTGGAGGACAATAGGGAGACCCGCACGAAAAGAGAGGAGGGTGGAACATGTACTTGGCAATTGTAGAATAAGGACAGATTATGGAGAAACTTGAAATAGAGGGGTAACTCAGATCCAAGTCAATAGAGATCCACTGTAGTTTTAAAAACAAGAATTAAAGTTTAAATCCAGATCAAAACAGGGAAACAGAAATCCTGGACACTAGCCATGAGGCTGTTACAGAAAATGTAGGTAAGCAGATATGGACTTAGACTTTGGCAGAAACGATAGAAATGAAAAATGGAAAAGAAATATAGGAGACACGGAGGAGACTCATGTTTCAGGGAGCACTAGAATTTAAGAGTGGGGAAGACCTGGGCTCCAAGAGACTTCTTCCGTTCTTTCGGACTGTGGTCCTCTCTGAACCCCCGTCTCTTCATCAGTGAACTACCAATCATCCATTTCAGGGGTCATTGTGAGGATTAACGATAAGATAATGCATGGGGATGCCCTTTGAAAACTCTCGAGCACTATATAAATTAAGAAGCTATTATTATTAAGTTTTTCATGCAGTACCTGATACATTATCACTGAATTAATTAAGGAATGAAAGAACAGAATTTGATGAATGCTTGGATGTGAAGAAAGAAGAAATAGCCAAAGGTGATCTCAAAATGGTCAGAGTACCAGACGAAGAAAATATGTGCCTTGCATATGATGGGACCAGAAGAAACAGAAAATCCAGAGGGGAATGTGATGTTAAATTTCATGATGTTCATAAGAGATGTGGCACTGCTGAGTCTAAGAGTTCCATAAGCAGGACATTTCTCTGACTCTCAGAAACAGCACTGGGATTCCTGGTAGTTGCAGTGAAAACAACTTCACTTAATTTTTATCATCTCTGTTACCACCCATGTCCCTTTGGTGTCCAGCAGGATGGCCTCGTATGAGGTTTTGCTAAGCATCAGTCTCTTTATCTATAAAATGGGCACATAAATAAGAGCTACCTCAGAGAGATGCCATGAAGACCACAGTTAATGACCCTTACAAAGCTGCCCACTGTGTGTCTGGACCCCTCTCCCCTTTACCATCATCACTATTGCTACTGTTATGGCAGCATATAAACCGGAAAATGGAGAAGCCTGGGAACATGTGTCCGGGTGAAAATACCAACACCATTAAGGTAAAAAGGACCCATGAGGTCATGGATCCACATCTTCCTTGGGCACAATATGCTTCTACTATTTTATAAATGAGGAAACTGAGGCCCAAGGAGGAGGCCAATGATCAGCATCCTTTCCTTGGGGTGAGCTGCTACATTATATTACAATCCTCAGGCCCTCATGGGTCTCCCAGTGATAGGGGGAGTACAAAAAAAATCTCCAAGAAGCCAAGAAAAAAAACTACTAAAAGCACTGATTTAGGTGAGCTCACTCCACAGTTAAGACCATTCTCTTCATCTAAGAAGAAGTATATTCCTTTCAGGCTAGGCTATTAATTAAAATTCAGCAATGTTAATTTTACTGCCAACTTAGGAGATTCCTATTACATTTATTTTCCAGGTAATTGCTGCTTGTACAGGAGTTCATATAGATGTCTTTTTAGATGGCGCAATAGATCAGAATTATAATAGTTAAATTCCTCACCTTTCATTTTGCTTCCCTCTAATTCTGGGCCCACTTATTTAAATGAAATTGCACTGAGAACTCTCTCCTTGTCTTTCTCCCTGCTCTTGCTTAGCTTTCTTGTGTCCAATGCCCCCCCACCACCACGATAGAGGCAAGCAATATCAAAACACAATTTCTGTGTTGTCACTCACAACTTTATCATACTGTTTCCCCTCAGACGAAAAACCAAAAATTGTCCGTTACATGTGAATGGAAATATATACAAAGAATTTTTTCTTGCCTCACCCGTTTTATCCTAATTCATATGCCCAGTTTATAGACAAATAAACTGATATTCAGGTGAATGATTTCCCCAGTGTCACACAGCTAGTAAGTGGCAGATTCTGGATCTAACTCTTATTTTTTTAATCGTAGCCAGGAAAAAAATTCCAGGAAAAATTATAATGCATTCTGCTCAAAAAAAAAAAAAAAAGATAATGAAAGGTAATGTTATGTCTGGGAAAAGGGGCATTTAAGTGGGAGTATGGAGGTGCGGGGACCTCTCAAGCCACCTCTGAAATCAGGGTGCTCAGGTCCTCCTCTGTGTCACTGGGCCCATGTCTTAGAAGGGGAATATTTTCTCCAGTCACCTCCTTAACACTGAATTCCATGATGGCGGCTGTGGCCTGGATGAGGCCACCCTTGAAGGCACCTCCCTGGGAACTTGCCCCATAGGTCCCGGTCAGGGTCCACGAGGCCTCCAGATGAAGCAGCTGGTGCCTGCACCCCGGCAGTACGAGCGGTGCGACCATGAGCTTCAGTGCGCACTGAGATGCAGGGACCTTCCAGCTAAAAGTAACCATTGACGCTGGGCTGGGGAAGGAGATGGCAGACGGGCGAGCTGTGCATTAATTTTAAAATCTCAGTGGCAGTTGCCATTTATTGAATCCTTGTTATGTGCACGATACTGAGCATTTTATATGCTTCCTCTCCTTTGTCCCGGCAACCTTGGAAATTGGGCGCTATTATTATAATTAGGCTCATTTCACAAGCGAAAAGGCTGAGGCTCATTAAGTTAAGTAACCCATGTGAGGTCGCTTGGCTAAAAAGAGTCAAGCCAGGATTTACGCCTGGCCCACTCTGACTCCATGGCCCCTGTACTCTGAATGGCTCTGCCAGCTGCCCACCTGGACGTTTTGCTTGTCTGAATCCTTTTGGTCCAACAAAGTTCAATGAGGTGAGACAGGGAAAGGAAGCACTGTGTCTATAGCAGTGGTCTCCACACCAGAGAGCTTATCCTCATGGGAGGTGTCAGTTCACCCGCAGAGACCCGTAAGAAAATGTTAGCTTGTCTACTTATAATTAATGTCACTTTTGAAATTATGTGTGTATGTACATATAGGTTTTATAATGTAAACAATGCACTGGTGCAATAAAATGTGTAAATTATACATAAACATATGAAAATGTATAGAGTTTCTCTCAAATTTATTTTACAGAGAGAGATGAAAAATTCTTTGTGTTGAGTTATGTAGAATTTTAGGAACTTAGAATTGGGAAGAAAATTTAGAGAACTTTTAATCCAACTTCCTGCTACCACTCTCGCTGGCTAGGATTTCTAGGATTAACCACCAGCCTTTTCTTAAGCTCTCTGAGTTTACAACTTTCCAGGAGGTTTTCTCTGCCACTATTTCCTGGCAATGGAGACATTAACCACTTTGCTTCCTGACTCAGATCTACATATCCCAGCTCTAGGCCCAGTGAGGTGCTGGGCACCCAGCTTCCTGGAGACAGTAGACATAGACTTTCATGAGAACGGGGCCCTGGGATGGCCAACGTGGTGGCTAGGCACGTGTACTGGGGGAACCAGCCCAGAGGAATCAGGAGGCATCAGAGACCCATGTACACCCTGAACACAGAAGCCCCTGCAATGGGGCAACATCTGCAGTCCAAGGCTGCTGGACAAATGAATGAACTTGGAGGCTGCTGTTCTTTTCTGACCTCAGCCCCTCCCCATTGGGTTCTGTCTTGTGTTTATGAATTGCACAAGTCTTCCATCAGCACAGCCTAGCTGACTGCTCTGGAAGAGAACTGTCAGGGCCCTGACAGAGTTGGTGGAGATGCAGAACAATGTGAGTGAGGGATTTTGCACTGACACGAAGGGTGGGGAGGCAGTCACTGGAACCCCACTTGGCCAGAGCTGAGACTGACAGGGAGGTAATAGGTGTTCTTAGAGGCCTAGGCTGTTCCAGAGAAATCATGCAGTGCCAGCTGGCTCCTGCATGAATGGCCCTCTAAGCAGGTTGACCTCTGTTACTTAGTAGAGTGCATGCTCCTCTAAGTCCAGTCCAAATGACTCACACCTGGTGGGTTTTTATTCACCGTTGAGGTCTGGACTGAAGAGAGCTGCCAAACGTCCAAGACCAGCCATTCATTCCTTCATTCAGCAGTAACACTCATTGCAATCATCGTTGACACAAGTCTATTAGTGCCCGTGTTGCTGCTCTATGTCAAGGGGCCATTTCAGGTAGAAGAAACGGACCATTGAGACAAGGCATCTGAGTGGAAATTCTGCTTTGCCAACTACTGGACCTTTCCCGGGCTCCCTTTCCTGAGATACAATGATACAAAAGTGGATATCGTTGCTTCTCTTAAGGGGGTGTTGTGCAGGTGAGCGAGATGAGCGCTGCAGGTGCTGCCCCTTATCCGGGCTGCATTTCTGCAGCACTTTGCCTGAGGGCCTGCTTTGTGGCTGGACACTGCTCTGCTGTTCCCAAGTGCTGGAGGGAGGAGCCGTAGAACCAAGACCTGCGGACCCCACAGGAGCTACTGGCACATAAATATCTTAGCTTCCTGCCTTTTGGGTTTAAAAAGGCTGAGGTTCAAATTCCCACCTGAGCCCAGCATTTCACAGGGGCTAAGCTCTGGGCACCCTCGATGCTAACTTCCTGAAGGTGCCAAGTATTGGCTACCTTTCTTTTCCTGTCTCTGTCCCCGCTGTCCTAATAATGTGTCTTGAAATCACCTCCCAAATAAACAACGTACTTGTACTTGAATTCTTTGGGTTTACTTTTGAGGAGACATCAACTAATACTGTATTTGTATTCATCTAAATACAGTGTTTGATACAGAGCGGAGAATGAAGGGAGCTGGTAGCATAATGAGGAAGCCTTGTGCAAGTGGTAGACCATATCCCTCAATCTATAGTTCATCTTACACCTTCCCCCTCACCATTCTAGAGTCAAGGAATCCTTTCTCCTATATGAATTTCTTTAATGACCTGGGTACATACTGCTATATGAGTATGGAGACAGGCCACATCAATTAGCCAGCAAGGATTTATCAGTTGTTTATAGTGTGCTGAACACTGTGCTAACCTCTGTAGAAGACGGTAATAGCGGTACACATGGTCCCTGCCCTGAAGCTGGTGAGATAGGACATACAAAATAAGAAGCAATACTTTTCTAATCCATGTTGCTTTAACAGACATGGTTCTTCCCAACACTCGGGCTGCATGCTCCTGTGCCCAGACAAAGTGCTGATGGACAACTCATGGCTGTTTCTTACAGAGAAATGCCCTTGGTCAAACCTTCCTCTGGGCAGCTACTTGGATCATTAGCTGTCTTCCAGACTAGACCTCAATGGCTGAGCAGGCTGGGGATAAAAAAGTTCAGCCCCTTTCTTAAAAATGGAACTGAGCTGCAATGTGACTTACACTCCAGAGCTTTCCCCTGGGATCAACCTGAAGTCAGTCTCCAACCGAGAACACATCTTTGATTAGCCTTTTCCCACTGCCCTATCCTGCTTTCATTCCTCCTCCTGAGAGCTGTTCCCCAATGAAGCACACAGCCTCACACCAGGCTTCTAGGAAGCCGGATACAAGACACTACACATCAGAATCACCTGTGCATTCCTACAAAAATGCCTATCCTGGACCAAAATACCCAATCTACTAAATCAGAACCTGTAGATTTTCCTGGGCGGGGTCCAGACAAGTGTATGTGTTAAAGCCTAACATGTATTTCTAATGTATTAGTCATCTCTCAACTTCTTATTTTGATAATTTCAAATCTACAGAAATAACAAAAAATAATATATAATAATGAACACCTACATACTCTTCACCTAGATGCAACAATTATTAACATCTCCCTCATTCTCACTCTCTTCCTCACACCACATCAAAAATGACTTGTAAGTAAATTGTAGACACCATTACATTTCATTATTAAATATTTTAAATATATTCCTTCCAAAAAGAAAAGCATTCTATATAACCCATAAGAAAATTAATATCAATTTATTGATATCACCAGAGTACACAGTGTATATTTAAGCGCACCCTCTATTTTTAGGTCGAGGGCTGATATTTTTCTCAACTGTAGGTACAATAGAAGTACAGAAAGAAAAATATCTATATGAGTTGAAGAGCAAGGAGAAGTCTTCAGGAAGGAAATAGGATTTGAATTGGACTGTGAAGGACTGAAACTTAAAAGGGGGAGAAAGGGGAAAGGTTCAAGTAGCTAGAGGTGACTATTGTATGCAAAGGCACAAAAATGGGAACCAAAATGGCTTTTAGTGGGAGGTGGAAACTGGGAGAGAGGCTGCCTTGTGGCAAGAGTGAGGTTGGACGGGTTTGCTGGAATCAGAATGCAGAGAGGTTTGCAGTTTAAGCCGTCAAAGGACCAGTGACCAAACACCAATAAAATTCAAACGTGCCTGCTTTTATGAAAGAAAGTCACATCAGATCTTTGGAACATATTCAGGTGGAAACTAGAAAGAACAATGTTTGCAGTTGTGGAGTCAAGTTAGAAAATTAACCAGAGATTGAAATCCATTCATTCACGTACTCATTCCACAAACATTTTCAGAGTATATATTATTTCCAGGTACCACTCTAAGCACAGGAAATAGAAGTCTTCATAAAGATAAACAAGGTCTCTTCTTTCCTAGAACTCAGTGCAAATAAGTAAGCGAACAAAAAAAGATCAGATTGATGGTGATAATGGTTAAAGTGAAAAATAAAAGAAATAGATTGAATAGTGATCGGAGGGAGCCTACTTTAAATTAAGTGCTACAGAAGAGCAATATTTCAAGCAATGTTGGGTTAAAGCTGGCTCCCATCAAAAGGACAGAGAGTTAAGATTTCCACAATTTTGCGAGCAGTTCAACATTGCATTGATAGCTTGAAGTAGACTGTGGCAGAATACTTACATCAATTAGCAAATGCTGCAAATCTCAGCTCTTCTTTTTTTTTTTCCAGAGAGCTGGTTGTTAAACACTTACCAGCACTGCATTTAATCTAAAGACTAAATGGCAGAGAGATGGCAATATGGAGCTCCAGGAGAGAACAGACAAAGGCCCCACAAGATAGAATAAGGGGACCCAAAGACAATGGAGTTTGGTAACGGGGGGGTACTGGGGCATAGGATGAGCATGGAGATCAGCAGGTGCTGAGCCACTTAGGGCCTGTACACCTGTCACAACACTGGGATTTTTTATGTTAAATGTTACAAGGAGTTATCAGTGGATCTTAAGCCTAAGGAGGATATAATTTGAATTATGTTTGAAAAGGATCACCTTGGTTGTTAAAGAATGGACTTGGGGAAGGGCAGAGTAACAGTAAAGAATTCAGCTAAGAGTTTAGTGCTTATGAAGCAGTTTATGCACAAGGTTATTCATTGCAGCCTTGTGTAATGGCAAAATATGGAAAATGGCCTAAAATGTCTATTAATATCAGAGAAAGTGAATTTGTAAGAGTCTATCCATATCATAGGACTGTTCGACAGTTGTTAAAAAAAATAAAGACACTCTTTACTTACAGTTAACAAAATACCTTTAAAATGTATTATTAAATGGGAAAAAGTTGGTACAAATGAGTTGTAAATGTTGCTGTATTGGGGTGCAAAAATCACACTTGTATGTGTTTGCATGTATATACATTGCAAAATGTTTCAAAGGGATATAAGAAAGTAAGAGATCAAAAGCAACCAAAAAGAGGCAATTGATTCAGTTTGGCCTAGAAGTTATTTAGGTTTTTTTGCCGTTTGATATTTGTTGTTGAAGAACAGAGGTGGTATAGTATTGTGAAGTCCACTTTTTACTCTCTGCTCTTTTGTATTAAAACCATAAGAAACTGTCCTTGTCTTGCCTATTTTTCAATTAGGTAGGCAAATGATTGATAGATGAGAGAGCAAGAGAGGTTCTTGCAGAAGTCCCCTGAAAGTTCACTGGGACTGAGACCGGAGAGGCAGCAGTAGGGGTGGAAAGCAGATGCACTTGGGATACATTTTGTGATAGAGTTCATAGGACTGGCTGTTACAGTTTATATTTAGTGTGATGCAATTACGAAAAAAGAGGAAGCAAGGCAACATCATCACTTAAGTCATTCAACAGAGTTGCTTGGGCAACTAAATCAATGGTGTTACCATCTAGCAAAGTAATAAAAGCTGGGAAAGAACTAGGTTTGGTGGGGAAAATCAAGATTCTGGGAAATATCTGAGCGGCCTTTACAGCCTCGAATAGGTATGTCAGTTAGGTACTGAGAGAGACAAATCTAGTTCAGAAGAGAGGTTAGGGCTTTGAGCTGTAAAGCCAAAAGTTATTCCAACTGACAGAAGGGAGAGGAACATATTTTAAAAAGACATCCTGGCAAACTTCAAGGCTCTTTCTTTTCCCTGAGTCCTGGAATGTCACAGAGCCTGAACGCTAGTTCAGTCAAACAGAATGTCAAGGAGAAATGAGTACACCAGGAAAACCTGAACAAGTTGCCCCACTTTAAATGCTCTCGTGCTTACATTTCATGTATTACTTAACCCACGTGAGCCCGCAAACACTATCCAGGAAGGTAGGAGGGAAGGCTGCCAGAGCAGCGTCCTCAGCCAGGGGCTGATGGCATCTCTCTACCCGCCGACCCACGGAGGAGGACTGAAGGCGGTTTCCAACAGTGCATGCCTTCCCACTCCTTCGGGGTGGGGGTGCGGAGACACTAAGTTCAAACAGGGACAAAACTGAAATGATTCTATTTCACTCCTCAAACTTGCTAATCCAGCTTTAAAAAATAACTCAAAGAGTCACAGAACTCAATGATTGAAGAAGGCAATAAACTGACCTGGTCATATATACGATTGAGAATAAAAGAGTAAGTGACAAAAAAACAAGATAAATGGAAACATGATCAAAATAAAGACTTTCGTGAGCTCTCATGATTGGGATTCTCTGCCTAGGATCCAGGCTCAGAACGCAGCAGGGTTGGAAGTGCGCTTGGCAGTGGGGAACGGAGCAGAGTCTCTGGAGGTCGGCGGGAGGAGCATGAAAACCCAGGCTCTGAGCGCACCGCACACGCTCATCTTCAGAAGATGGGCCCCGGGAGCTTCTGGCAAGTGTCGAGCTGTTAGCCTCACATCCTCACTTGATTCTAAAAATGGATAATTAAATTCTATCGCTCTAATGAAATTCCCCCTGTCGTTTACACTGCAGAGGGTGCACATGGAGGCTTCCGGGAGCCTAGGGAGGGGGTGGGGAGCAACCTAACACAGCACAGAACAAAATAGAGCTGAGTCGTGGACTGAAGAGGGTGAGCCCTGAGGGTCTCTGGGTGGAAGATTCAGGATGAAAACTGGACAAAATTAGATCAAAACATCTCACACCCAGAGCTGTCCCCACTGAACAAAATCCGGACAATGGCCAAACATGCCCTGAGTGTGGTGTTATGAACATCTGGACCTCGTTCACCCTGGAGAGACATACACATAAGTCTGTAGGCTAACAGCTCTGTTCCCCGCACAGAAATCCTCCAGAAAAATAGGTTGTGACTCTAAAAACACATACGTTGTGCTCATACTCACTGCTGCTATTATTGGGTCCCTGACTGACAAGGAAGGAAGATGGCATGAAACTTATGCAAAATTGTAAGTATACATATTTATTAATATACATTTGTGGTCCTTGCAGAAAACCAAAAGCTCAGTGCACTGCAGATTCTTACAGAAAAAGGAAGAAAATGTGAACTCATATTCCCTCTCCAGGTGGGAGGAGCTCGCCGAAGCCCTCAGGATTACCGTGGTGCTCTTAGATTGCTCTGCCCCATTCAGCGGGACGGCTCAGGCCCAAGAAAGTCTGGCCTTCTCATCCGTGTTAGGTTCTTATTCTTTCTCTAACAACGGGAACTTACCAGTGACCCTCGCAGAGAGTTCATAAAAGAACTCAAAGATCCACCGAGATACCAAAAACTGTACATTAATATTATACACCTAAGACAGGAGCAAGGAGCAGGTGGGGGAGGAATGAATAAGGAAGCCATTGTGACAGTGAAGTGCATTATTACCTAGTTATTCATGCACTCTGGGCTTTTCAGTTGATGAACTTTTCACACCAGAAGTGGGAAAATTAATCAACTTTTTCTCTCTGTATGTCTTCTTCTCTGCTGTCTCACCTAATTATTTTGCACTCAATATGGACAGAGACATTGTTCTCATTTCAACTTTCTCTACAAAGCTCAGGTGCCCTTATCTGACTCTGAAACACATTTCTCACCTCACCCAGCACTATGTGCCTTTGGTTCCTGCAGCAGTTTCTCAAGTAGACACAAATGGGGGAGCTCCTTGGCTTCTTTCTTGATGTTGGTGCAATATTAGAGCCTCTCCTGCTTGACCACACCCATAAAACTCCATCTTCCTCGCTGCACTCAACACCCTGTCCTCTCCTCGCCTGGTCATCTAGAGAAAAACCAAAGTGTCCAAAAGTGTTGGGGACACTTTCAAGACCTTGTGAAGGGCCTAAAATTTTTCTAACTGCACCTATAAAACAATGACATCCCTGCAAAAACTATCACGGATGTTTCTAACTCTGCTTACATGATTAACGAAAAACAGAGGTGAGGAGGAGGCTTTTTAGATGCATTGGATTTCTGAATATTTCATGACATATTGACTAAATTTGTGGAAGGCTGAATAAACTTTGTAATTATTACCTAGGGTTTTCACGTGAGGTGGATAAACTCCTCTCTTTTGTGAGTAATCCATTTACATGCCTTCTGAATCATCCTGGGAATCTAAGACCTTTGTATACTAAGCTAACTAAGGCCCTGGACATCAGCTCTTGGGTTTAACAAGCATTTGTTTTCAGGCTGTATTGACATCGCTCCTATGTGACAAACTTGCAAAGAATGGGACACAGACTAGCATGTGAAATATAAGATGATTCTATGTCTCAAGTACTTAAAGCCTATTACCAAAATAGGTGTGCAATGTTGCCGTTATAAATATCATGCTTAACACCTTTTGATTCTTTTTACTCTGAAGTGTTCAGCCTATTATGGAACAAAGAAAGGCTGCCTTTTAAATCTCCCTTCGCTTCCTCGGAGATGGATGTGCCCCCTCTGAAGCTCAGCCTCACATAAAAGCCCAGCAGTGCCCGGCTGTAAATCTGTTTTACATCAGCTTTTATGTGAGCCAGGCCTGAGCTGGGTTTCATTATCTTCTTTTTTTTTTTTTTTCATTTTTTTTTTCTTAAGAAAAATGTAGTCTCCAACGAACTCAGATCATTTGCTTTGTAAATAACACAAATTCACTTTCTTTTAGAGAAAACCTCTTGTGACACTTGGCACCCGTGGTCTGTGCTCTGGTATGATGTTGTGAGCCACCTGCTCATGGAGGTGGGTCCTTGTGTCATTTTCCAGGCACTGTGACTGCCCCCCAACCACAGCCAGGACCTCTGAAGTCACACCACTCCGCTCTGGTGGGGCCATCACTGGTACTAACTCTGCAGGAGCCAGTCCCAAAAATGCTACGTTGAGACCAGGGGAAATCGTTCCACATCTACATCTCGAGTCCATATGTAGTCCTCACAGAAACATTCGACAAGAGTTTGAGTTTTGTTTTAAAGTTGCTGGTAGAAGTTTTGGTTCTCTGGTATGACCACATTTGTACTTCTTGAGCTATGTCTATTCAAATACAGCCTTTTATCCACATGTGAAAGGGTCTGAATTATATTTTAAGCAACACGCATTTAATTAAAATTAAGGGTGGAATCATGTACAGAATAATGGAATAAGAGAAGATTTAGGTTTACTGGCGATGTAATTTGGGCAGGTTAATTTTTCAGAGCTGCCGCTTCCTAATTGTTAACATGAGAAACTATTATCAGATTGTCTGAGCGGTTTGTCTGATTCTGCTTGGCTCTCTGAGACTGTGATTTGCTGATCATTGTGTCTCTCACAGAGGATGTAAACCACTAGTCCTTGACTGGGTTTTATCTAACTGAGGGTAATATCATTTGGATCCCTGACAATTGAATCCAGAAAATGTTTTCTTTCTCAAATAACTGTCTTACTCAGAACATAAATTCAGAAGACTAAAAGATAAATTGTAGCTGAGGACCTTTTATCTTAGCAATAATTTAACATCTTAAAGTACTCTGCTAGGGTTAAAATGGTAGACTAGAAGCACACGCATTTACCTCTGATTCCTTGTAAGAAACAATAGAAATGAATAAAATAATTTGCAAGAGCTGTGAGAAGAGGAGGTTGGATATGTGGGTGTTGCTTACAAACAGACATTTTAATGCATTTCTTGGAGCAATAACTGTAAAAGGGGCTATCAGGAGGTGGGATCCAGCTTGCCCCACGGAACCTCATTAGGTACTGGGCTGGGGGTGAGCAGGCATAGCAGAGGGAAGAAATACAAACTCAAATGAAAACAAAGGGGGAAGAATGGCTTCTGAAGAGGGTGAACAAACTGTGGAAAGCAAAGGCTTTTAGTTACGCGTTTCGGTACTTTTTATATGGTTCTGCCTGACACTGCTCCAAGTCCAAGGTCAGAGTTCTCCGTAAGTCCTTCTTAAATATTAATGTACAAATAAGGATTGTTGGAAATTTAAGAACCAGAAGCAGGAAAAAGAAAAGCTTAGATAACAAACACAATAAAGAACTCTGAAAAAAAGAGATAATTTTGAAAACAGAAAATAACTTTCCTCCTCCTCCTCATCATCATCCACATCACCTGAGAGAGAAGAACATGCTGCTTTCTCCATTATGAAAAAGAGAATAATTGCAGCATAAAATGAGCTCACAAATACTAAAACTACAACTGACAAAGTTTAAGTGCTATAACTGGAAATCACAGTTAAGAAAATTTCTTAGATGTAATGCGAAAATTCAAAGACAATGAAATTATGAGGAAAAACAACAATCTAAACAGGAGTGATTCAAAAGATCTAACATCCATCAACTCATAAAAGCTCTAGAAAGAGAAAACACAACAAATAAAACAAAGTGATTTTCACTTCCAGAGCTGAAGGACATGAGTTTTTAGTTTGAAAGATAAAGTCCAACATGTAGACCCATTTCATTGATAAAGTGATTATAAAAGCTTCTAAAGGACAAAAAAAAAAAAAACAGACAAAACAAAAATCAAATGAACAAAAGCACCCACACTAGATTCTAAATAGAAGATTTTAAAAGTTTCCAGAGGGACAAAAATAAACTACCTACAATGACATGAAAATCAGACATGCAGTCCACTGGATTTCCAAACAGCCGTGGGGATTCAAGAAAATGATGCAGCCATGTTCCCAATGTTCAAAGGGAATACGATTTTAATCCAGGTGACAGTAAGTCACCTGTAAGGATAGAATAGCATCACTTTTAAAATGGAAGAGCTAACAAATTTACTTCTAAGCCATTGTTTCTGAGGAAATTGTTTTGGAATGAGCTCCATAACCCCAGGAGAGGAAATGTGTGAGCCGAGAGACAGAGGATTCCCTGTGAGAGAGCAGAGAACCCTCTGCTCTCGTGAGAGGACCCTCCACGACAGCTGCTGGGGGTGAAGCCTGAAGTCAGTCAGCCACAGGGAGGAGGGGGCGGAGCTCCAGAGTGGGGGCAAGCAGGAAAACTGGGGGACTTCTGAGGCTGGAAGGAGTAACTGAGAGTTTGAAAAATAATGGAAGGCATGACACAGGCTATGGTCCCAGAGAAAGGTAATCAATTCCTCATGAAAAAATATTGTATGAGAAATTCATATTCTGCAGAAGAAACAATGTAAAATGAGGCATGCTTTTAAGCAAATGGCAGGGTGTGAGAAAAAAGAACCTATATGACTTGGAATCTAGGAATGGTCTCCTAGAGGGTGCTCCCAGAGAGAAAGAAATGTAAACCCAGCCCTCCCCTTTGCCAGAGATTGAAGAATATTTTTCATGGTCCCAAGAATGTATATGCTATTTATTAATTTACAACTTTTAAAAAAAACTTGTGGACAGAAAACAGAAGCCCTGTTTGTGCCACAGACCAGAACGTAAATGATGTATCAGTCTTGTCAATGTGAGAGAAGGGGCATGAGAGGGAAGGGGAAGGAGAGGAAGAATGATGAGTTTGACCCTTTACACCCTCGTCTTAACCAGAGCGTGTGCAGAAGATGCTGTTAAAAGTTGATGCTGTAAAAATAAGGATTTAAATATATTTAAATACATATATGTTACATGTAACCAAATAGGATCGTTTTTAAAACTACACTAAAAATTTCAAATATTGAGAGAAGACTTTGTGTCAGAGGGGAGCATTCCTAATTTAAATTCTCACCATTCGTAATATTGAATTAGAATGTTGGTATGAACTAAAATTTAAAAATCAAGACATCAAGTTTTCAGTTGATTTCCTAGGTTCCTATTAGGTCTTAGATGAAAACATAGCCTCAATCTTGGCTCCATGTCACAATTACATCAGGAGCTTCGGAGAAGGGAGGTGCCTGGGTCCCACCCCAGGGACTCAGCTGTCATTCCCTTGGTGGGAGGCTAGTGCTCTGAGATTTTGCCATATCCTCAGGTGATGGGGTGTCCAAGCTAAGACATCCTGAAAGGGCTGAAAGGGCTGAGGTCAGATCAAGAATAGATGGTAGGAGCAGGGCAAGGGATGTTTTGTGTGTACCATCAGCTGCTCTGGAGTGTTCAGTTTATTACCATACTTGTTCATTATCTTGATAGAAATTGAATCGACAACATTAAATGTCGATTTAATAAAAGGGAACACCACTGAGAGACAGAGCCCAGGAGGACAGGTCATGGGGTCGGAGAGCACTGTAGCTCCCTGGGCCTTGGGGCGGAGGGGTCTGCAGGCATCCTCTCACCCTTTCTTCCTTCTTTTCCAGGTGGGACGCTGGGCACAGTGTGAGTAGTTGGCTGCCTTGGGTTACGAAACTAGTCAGAAACAGGGACAAGACTCATAAGTGCCAGCACACATCTCTCCTCTGTGTCTCTCCCCCTGTTGAACCATCTCCCTCTCACTCTTTCTTCCTCGCCTAGTTGCATTTTTATCCTTCTCCGGCAAGTACACCCTTTGCACCCACTCTTCACACCCCTCCCCCCGCCTTTTCCTGACTCCCTTTGCTTAACCGCACAGTAAAGAAAAGAGAACACACCTCCCAGGGAACACGGTTCACTCTGACTTCATTGGAATGTGCTTTCTCATCGTTAAAATGGATATGCTTATTCTGCTTTAGGGCACTTTCTCTTCCAAAATAAACTAAATTATCTTGCATTTTATTTCTGCTTGGTGTTCCGTTTCCTCTCTCTGGGGGCTGGCCAGCCTCCCGGGGAAATGGTTTTTCTCATCCTGGTGGCAAAGAGACCTCACTTCAGAGAAGAGAGCTGAGCTGAGAGTGCGACTCACCCGATGCGATACATCCTACGATGGAGGAGCTGAGTTTACTTTTTACCCGGCTGGTTCTTTTCCATTTCTTCTTTTCACTTACATCAATGTGAAGGACACATATACCACCATCCTTCTCCCCACAGCCGAGTGGAAATATGACAGGGCCCAAACCAAAGGTAAGAGATTTACATGCCCCGCAAGGTCCTAATTAATAGCAACCACTGGGACTCTCCCTGCCTGCCACTCCTGAGGACCCTGGACACGCAGCCACATTGTCCCATAAAGCAGAGCGTATTGACACTGGAAATAAAATACCTGTATTGATGCTCAGATAGAGCTTTGTATGCATTCTTGAGCCATACCCTGTGCTTAAACTCCAGCTTTTTAGTATAATTTTAGCCTTAGAACTTAACATTTTTACTGCCTTTTTCTCAAAATAATCAATATTGATTTTGCTGTGTCTGTTATTATCCTGACATTCAGATTTATTTTCTTGCTTTGCTTTGCATGAGGTTATAGTTTATAGAATTAACATTTATTCTGTTCTTTCGGGAATTTGTGGGATAAGTCTCTTGCCCCATTGGCAAATCATTCTGCTTATACTGTATTGAAAAATAATAATTGGCTTTGCACCCTCATCAGGTTTGAATGGCTTTATTATTTTTATGTTTTCTGGTACGTTGTGGTAACATCTTGCAGGCTTTGGACTGTTAGGAACTCAGTAACCCAAATGCACTTAATTGAGGGCCCCGCTCCAAATTTCCTGGGACCCTGTTTGCTTTGAACAGTACCGAGTGTACTGATGCTCCACATCTCAGATCCAGTTTCTGTCACTGCCTTTTGCATGTATCTGTATTGATACAAAGAACCGACCTTAGGCCCAGAGGTAAAATATCTTGGGTAGTGGTCACAGGGAATAACTGGAGCAATGATAGCACCAAGAAAATGAATGTTTATATTCATATATTCAATATGGTTTATGCACGGGAATACTTCACAAGGAGGCTGAACTTTAGAGGAAGCTGCAAGATGTATTAGAGAGAGCCTGAAATCGGAAGTCAACAAGCCTAAGACCTACTCTTTAGTAGCTGTGTGGCCCTAAACAAATTACCTAGCTTCTCTGAGCCTCTGAGTCTTGTTTTAATAAGAACAATAGCACAGGAATATGCCTATTGTTTGGTCTGTGTATTAAATAAATAACATCACACATAGTGGTTCATAAATGTAAGTAATATACAAATATATGTTTGTACAAAGTCAGAATATAGGAGTTTATGCAACATAGTTGTGAGAGGGTCCATCTATTTGTTTTCTCCTTAATTTATTCACTCCACCAAATTTATTTGGCACCTGCTCTGTGTCCGGCTCTGTGCTGGGTGCTAACATTCCAAGAGGGGTCAAACACCCTTCTGTTCATGGATCTTATAGCAAGTTGGAAACACAGGCATTGGTCCTGTGTTTCCGCAAACAGAAAACGACAGCTGTGATGAGGTCTGGGGACAGGTGTGAAGAGGCTTGAGCAGAGAACTGAAGAAGAAGGAGAGGGTAGCTTATTGCTAAAATGGCAGGAAAAGCGTTCCAAGCCAAAGGAATAACGTACGCACCAGCCCCCTGGCTAGCAGAGTTCTGGGAGCCCAAGGAACTGAAGAGTCAATGTCCCTGCCGAGGGTAGGGCACATGGGACAGTGGGCACAACAGAGGAAGCCAGTAGCAATACAAATAAGGCCTAAAGAGCAAAGTCAGATGGCAATGTTTGCTCTGAGTGATGAGTTTATGGACTGTTTGCATTTTCTCCTTCACAATTTCTTTGCGGTAAAGGAAAAGACTAATGAATAGCCAACCAAGAGGTAAAAGTGGAAATGAGAAAACATGTGCCAGTGTAGAGGCCAGCGAAACTGAGAGCAGAACGCGCAGGGGACAGCCCAGGGAGAAGTCGGAACTGCGGCCACACCAGCAGGGCGTGTGCTGTGTTCTTCATGAACACGTCAGCGCATGTCATGAGCAAGCATGGGATGTGCAGTCACCGGGTTGTCTGGGGTCACAGGTGGACAGACACATTACATGTGTGGGCAGGGAAGCAAAACAAAGAGAAACCAAAGCAGGTATGGTGCAGAGAAGACCACAGTGGGCTAGGCTCGGGGCTCATTCCATGGGATCTGCAGTATTTCCTACAATTAACTGGTTCTGTGTCTACTACTCTCACCTCCAAAGAAATCTTGAGCATTAGCAGATAGGCTTTTTGTCTCAAGGAATCCCGCAGTTCCATCCCATTGCTGATTTTGCCAAGTGCACCGCTGCCCCCACCTCCTGTCTTTCTAACGCTGTGTGAGGAACTGTGAGAGGCCCGGGCATCCCAGGATTTCCTCAGGCTGGGGAGCACCTGGGTTCTGGAACCGTCTTGGGTGGACACTATGGGAAGCCATCGGAGCGCACGAACATGCTGCTGCAGCCGACCTGCCAGGAGACGGCGCGTCTGACCCTGACACTCAATTAGCAGAACAGACGGTGTATAACGTATGCTTGACACTGATATAATTTAACGTTAATAACTGGTTTTCAAATATTTATTACAATGGCTGTTTTAATAAATATTTCATGAATACTATTTTTTTTCAAAAACCCTCTGTTGTCAGCTTTGCTGCCTTAATTTGCCTTAATGAGGATTTTAAAAATTCAGTGATAAATTGCTTCTTTGCCAGTGCACAGGAGGTGAAGAGGGCTCTTATGGAATATCTGTCATCTGGGGCAGCAAAACCAGGAAAAGATGAAAAACCAGCATAAAACACCCCAAAAGAAGGATAGACAGCTGCTCTGCTGTTCCTCAGAGGAGAGAACCAAACTTGCACTGTGGGCAGAGGAGATGGGGACACATTTACACGACAGAGAAGGACACAGAGTCCTTGGACAGGAGACTAAGGACTATGGATCTCCTTAAGGAATCCTGGCCCTGGCCCATGGGGCTCAGTTGACTGAAGCATCATCTCATAAACCGAAAGGGTGTGGGTTCAAACCCATCAGGGCACATGCCAAGGTCGCAGGTTCGGTCCCAGATCAGGGTGCATTGAAGAGACAACCGATTGTGTTTCTCTCCCTCTCTCCTTCGGTTCCATTCTCTCAAAAATCAGCAACCATGTCCTTGGGTGAGGATTAAAAACAAAAAAAAGAAAGAAAGAAGCCCTGGAAAACATCCTGGCAAAGGGAGAATCTGGTTCAGCCCTGCTTGGAGGGCGAGGGACGAGTGAAACCATCCTGGGACTCTGCAGTCTGACAATGGAACACTTCAGGACTAGGTGCAGCTGGGATGCAGGAGGTCCCAGAGGCAGGAGAGGGGTCCCTGCCATTCCCCACTCTCCCTCACTGGAAACTGAGGACCCCCTGAGTCTCAGCATGCTGTTTCCTGGAGCACCTGCCTCTGCCTCCACCTGCGGGAATGCCCACCTGGGGGACTGGTCACGCCCATGTCCTGAGAGGCACCTCAGAGAGTTAATAAAAACTGGGTTCCTTTCAACAGAGGATGAATTTGGTGGATTTTTTTCACTTGGCTGTTTCTGGAATCCGGGCTCCTCTCACAGCCTCTGTGCTTGTTCCAGGTGGAGTGTGCACTTCCACGGCGACGCTGCACGCTGTCACCGAGATGATGCTGCATCTAAGAGCGAGAAACCACGGCACATCAGCAGGGCCAGCAAGACCCCGTGAAGTCTGGGGTAAACTGCCTTCCCCAAAACGGGACCCTGGCACCCCGCCCAGAGGCCTGATGACCCTCTGCTCCAGATGGCTTCCAGCCGCCACTCTCCTCTGGGAGACAGCACCAAGGATGGCCCTGGGCGTCTTCTTCATGACTGTCAAGGTCTACCCTGCCCCCACTCCCTGTCATGCTGTGTTCAGATGACTGGGTCCTGTCTGAGTCACCTCACCCTTGTTCTTGTCAGTTATGCTTCCTGGCAGCACTTGAATCAGCTCTCCATACCCGCTTAGCTCCTGAGAGGCATTGGTACCCTGCTTTGGTCAGGTTCATGTGTCTTCCTGCAGACTGGGAGACTGGCCCCATCTGCCTGCCCAGGGGCAGAAGAATAATCTTAAATGACAGTCAACCCAACTAAAACTCCCCACAATCTACCTCTAGTAGGGGCCACTTTAAGAACTATGCAAGTCCCTTCAAGCTGTGCCCCCGTGGCCACCCCCAGCCTTTTCACTCTCTTAGACCCTGTCTCCACCAGGTGTTTCAGCCTTCTGTGTTTTACCGCCTGCCCCTGTTGCCTTAACTGACTTTAAATGTTATGTGGTAACTGTGTGCAGCGCAATTGCTTCCTCCAGATTTTGTTCATATTCTCCTATTTCTGTGGCCTCCCCTAGAGGACCACTGTGTTGCCCAGCTCCAAGAGACTGTCCGTGCTGCATCCTTCCAGAATGGGAATGCTTGACATGGCCCAGGCCTGCTATCCCACTTGCCCAAGTCACCAAAGTCACAAAGCGATGGTTTCCACGGATCCATCCAGAGTGGGCCTAAACCTAGAGAGAACAGGCAGTTAAGCACAGTGAGCATTTCCAGACATAGACTATGTGCTGTGCCCCACACCATGAATACAAAGAAGAAAAAGATGTAGCGGAGATAAACACAATCAGTCACATGCACAGATTTTTTCAGTCCTATGATCTAGGTATGTACAGAGGCTGTGCTTTAGAGGTGCCCAGCCCTGTCTGTAAAGGCCACTGGGGAGGGAGATAAGGGGAGACACGTGGACTAAGAATTCAATTGACTGGGGTTGGGTTAAATGTAGGGGCAGGGCACTTCAGAGAAAAAGAATAACATGAGCCCTGGTACCTACTCCTCCACCTCCTGATTAAGTCATTATCTGAACAGTTTAGTATCGACAGAAAATAAAATATGAGTCAGAAAATGCCAGGGGCAAGGCCGGAGAGTTAAGCAGGAGCCATATTATGGAAAAGCTTATTTTCCTTCTTCAGAAACTCTTGTCTTATCCAGTAGTAAATGGAGAACCATTGAAGAGTTTTAAAAGAGAAATGATGCACTTAGATTTGTGTGTTAAATCATCAGTCATTCTGATAGCTCTGGAAAGAATAGTTTTGAGCAGGACAAAATAAAAAAATCTAATAGTCAATAATGCAGTCGTTTTATGTAGAGAAGATGATGAAAATCTTAACCAATAACAATAGAGCCAATATTTATTGAGTGCTAGTTATGCTCCAGACCTCATTCAAATTCAAAGTATGACATAGTTAATTTTCACAGTAACTCTATTAGGAAACACTATTAAAATTTATATTTTACAGAAGAGAAAATTAAGTACAAGGAGGTCAAGAGCTTGTCCAAAGCTGTACAATCAAGGAAGCTGCAGGAGGAAGGAGAGGAGAAAGACTCCAGAAAGACTTCGAAGGCCAGCTGAGATGACGTGTCGAGTGGTGGGAAAGGCAGGGAGCTGTCAAGAGTGATTCCCCAGGGTCTAAGGGATGGGTTTACTAAAAAATAGGGAAATTAACTAACAGGAAAACAAAAAACATTAAATGTAGGAGGAAAAAGATAATGAGTTCAGTTTGGACCCTGAGTGTGAGGTATACATGGGACTGGAAGGCAATAATTACATACAGGTAAAATATGGCGAAGCTCAGAGGCATGGCCTGGAGGAGAGGAGACTGGGCATGGTACACACAGACCTGACAGCTTGATTCTCAGAGAACCGTGTGTGTCCAATGCTAAAAATACCTCTGCCCAAGGAACTGTAATCAGGAACATGATTCTAGTTCCCAGCTTTCAACTTGTTGGAGATGCCTCAAAATATAAAGGCCCAGGCTGAGCCTACTATATTCCCAACATCACGGGCCACCTCCCCAGTCAAGCTACACAGCAGTGAGCCCCTTACCTAGTCCTGCCAAGGCCTTTTGCTGGTCCTCTCCTGTGTGATAGCACCTGGAGGAGGGCTGTGTCACATGGCCAGATAAGCCAGTGGCACAAAGGCTGGGCTCCTGCTGAATGATAGTCTATCCCCCCTCTTTTTTTTTTTTTTTTTCAGAAACTATTGAATGAGCTTAAAAGAAGTATAAATAAAAACAACCTCCGGTGGAATTGCCTAGAGCAGGGGTTGAGGCCTGCGTGACCCCAGGTGCAGAGAAGCTATTTCTGGTCCCCCTTGGGCTGGGCCATCACAGAGCAAGACAAGGCATGTTTAGAAAGCAAAAGCAGCTGACAACACAGGCTCTGATTAAAGTCTGTGGGTATAAATCCTGCTGTGTCCACGGCCTCGTCTGACAAACTTGATACACGCTTGGTTCAGTGGCAATGTGTGATTGCTGCTTTCGGTCTTAACAAACCCAGAGGAGTTAAAGTCAGCTTAGTTTGTTGAAGCTGGAAGCAGCCATTGAGGTTTGAAATAAGATTTGAGCAGAGTCCCCCTGAATGGCCATGGGCTTTCTAGCGCAATCCTTGCAAGTGGGGCATGTGGACTGACAGGAAAGGTGGATCCAGGAGGGTGCCCACATGGGAGGCAGGGTTCCAAAGACTGGCAGAGGCAGGGAAGCCTAAAAGGAAGGAGCAGCCACACAGAAAGGATGGACAAAGCTGATGTGACGTCAGAGAGGAAGGAAGCAGGAACACAGCAATCCTGGACAGCAGGCTGAACCATGGAGAGGCAATTGTGACCTTATCAGTCCCAGGAGCTTGATTAGAGGGCAATGAGCAGAAGCACACAGAGAAAGGAGGTGAAGAGATTGCCGGCTGTTAAACTGGCATAATAAAAAGGGGAAAGAAATCCAAAAGCTGCTGGGGAGAGTAGTGTTAGCAAGGATGGTTTCAGGGAAGTGAATTCATTTCGAGAGCTGCTGCAGCCAATTTCCCCAAACTGGGTGGCTTAAAACAATGGAAATGTGTGCTCGCACAGATCCGGAGGCCAGAAGTGCAACATCAAGGTGTTGGCAGGGCTAGACTCCCTCCACAGACTCAGGGAAATCTTGATTCCTGCCTCTTCCGGGGTCTGGGGGCTATTGATGCGCCTCGACTTGTGGCTGCTTCCCTCCCCTGCTGTGAGGCTCATTTGGTGTGCCAGCGTCCCTGAGCCATGGGATGCCCAGATATTGGCCTGAGCATTCTTTCTGGGTGCATCCGGGAAGGTATCTCCAGGTGGGATTGACATTCGGATGGGGAAACTGAGTGATCCTCCTCCCCAGTGCAGGTGGGCCTCATCCAGTCCACTGAGGGCTGGAATGGAACAGAAAGGCGGAAGAAGGGAGAATCACTCTGCCTGACTGCTCCCGCTGGGACGTGGATCTTCCCCTGCCCTCCACCAGGACATCCTTCATTGGCTCTTCTCATCCTCAGGCCTTGTGACGTAAGTGGAACCACGCTGACGGCTTTCCTGGCTGTCGGCTGGCAGGCCGCAGGTTTCAAAAGACCTCTCAGCCTCCATGATCAAGTTAGTGTATGCTTGTCGTGAGTCTCTCTCTCAATCCCTCTGTCTCTCTGCTCTCTACCTGTAGTATCATATATCTATACATATGTAATCACACATACATGCATAGTCACATCCATATGTATTTGATATGTATAGAATCCTGAATAATACAATGGCCCCTCTCTGTTTTTGCCTTCTCCTCTGTGTATGTTTCAAAATGCACCTATTTCTCTCCTATAAAATCACTTATGATTGAATTAGGGCCTACCATGATAACCCAGGATAAACTTCACCCACTGAAATATTTAACATAACCCCAGCTTTGGCCATCTAAGGCAATGTCCACAGGTTCTAGGGTTTAGGGAGGGAACACATATATGCAATGTCATTTTTTCTGTCTGTCACAGGGGAAGCAGTATACATCCAGGCAGAGGGGAAGAAAGTGAGGAGAAAGATAATTAAAGAAATGAGAGGAGATAAAATATTGGAGAAAACCTCAAAGTTGGGAAGCATCAGGAATGGAACCGATGGGAAAAACAAGTGAAAACAGCAGCAAGTCACATTCAGCTCTTAGGGCACGAATCTCCGTGGTTGCTGGGTTAAATGTGCCACTTCACTCCGCCGTCAGCCCAGGTAGGAGCGGCAGTTGTGAGTCGTGAACTCAGGACTCAGCTCTGCTGGGCAGTGCACTGCCAGCACCGCGCCCTGTGGGTGCCCCTTGCCGGGGAAGAAAACAGCACAGTCACATGGCTTGAGCCAGCCCACCCTCAGGGGCCCAGTATGGACCAGCTTCATCAGACTTGCTCGTTGTCAGCTTGGTCATCTCGGAGGACACAGATAGAGGCAATGAAAGTGGGATGTGCAGATTTCCAGGGGCCATACTGGGGGTGGTATTATTACCAAAGGGGAAGACCTGAGGCAGAAGTGTGGGAGGCAGACAGCAGTAGGAGAGAAGAGGGAATCCCCGGAAGGAGCAGCAACTGCTGGTAGCACCCTAACCCGTTTGTTAGTCTGCAAACAGCATATCCGCAGGACCCTGCTCGGTTTCCCTGTCACCACGAGCTCCACCGACCAGGGGTGTGTTCTTGGACAACTCACTTCACCTCGATAACCCTCAATTTTTTCACCAATAAAATGGGAATAAAAAGAACCTACCTACTTCAAAGTGTTCTTATGAGGATTCATAGAGTAATGTACATAGGGACTAGCAAACAGCAGATGATAGTTTAGCCAATATTTCTGGTGTCTGAGACTCGGTGTGATCCATATACTCTAACCCATGAGTCTCTCCTCCCTCCAAAGTCCACATTTTTCAGGTGTCCCTCTTCTTTCAATTGCTAGAGAGTAGACTTGCTCCTCGGCTCTCCCAGGGACACCCTGCTCCCCACCACCGGACACTGAGGCTGCACAGCCTCCCTGCAGTCCTGCAGGTCCCCCTGTCCTGCCTGCAATGCTTTTGAGCCTTTGTTTCTCTTTCTGACAGCAGCCCTTTCTTGCCCGCTGCTCTGCAGCCCGGGGACCCAGGCAGCAATTTGTTCCAGATGCCCGGCAATTTGTGGAGCCCTGCTCAGCAAGAGAAATATTTCCCCGGTGCCTCTCAACCTCTGGAAGAGCTGCTCTTTGCAAGCCTGCCGGCCAATCGCCAACACTTAGCTGGAAACAAGTGGGCCTTTAATTATCATGGTCCAGATCTGGGAAGAGCAGCAGCGAGCAGAGAGAGAATTCTTGCTGGTTCATTCCCTGGAAGTCATTCCATCTCTCACCCACCAAGCTCTGGATTGAAGCCCCCACAGAGCCGTTGTGTGTTTGACTTTCTAAGTGTGTCTCCAGGAGGCTAGGGAAGAGCGCACCTGACAAATCAAGTGTGATTCCCAGCGGAAGCAAAACCAGTGGGATGTAAAACACGGCCCAAGAAGGATGTTTACTGATCCAGCCCCTCCTGACTCTGACAGAGGTGCAATCTCCCTCCGCTCTCAGCGTAGGGGGCAGAGGCCGCTGCTGAAATGTTGTGTCTTGTCACTCAGAGTGTGGTCCAAAGACCAGCAGTACCCGAGAGCTTTAGAAATGCAGACTTTCAGGCTCTGCCCCAAATCAACTGTATTTGAATCCCTCTACAAAAACAGCTTCAGAAGCATTGATTTATGGGATGCACATAAAGAACCTATCCCCTCTCCCACCCCCAAATAGCTCCTTCTTTTAAGCTCCACTAGAGATGCTTGCAATATATACATTAATCACTTCTCAATGAAGAGAATTTTTTTTTAGAAAGAGGTTGCAACATACAGTCATTTTTAAATAGGGTCCCACTTCTGCAGGCCTCAAACTTCTGCAACCTTATGACTGATAAGGTGAGATTTTCCCTTAAGCCTTCATTTCTCACCCACAGGGCTTTGTTAATAGTCTGCAGCAGCAGCAGCACTCGCAATGTTTATTACAAGCCGCGTGTTTGTTTCCTTAATCACCAGTAATGTGAACCAGCCCAGAGGCACACTGAAGTGGCTCGTGGTAGGAGAATATCATTAACATGTCAAAATGCCTGCCTGCCGTTTGTACTGCACAGCGATCTTCAGGCGTGGCTGCTACAGTCCCAAAGATTACAGCGCAGCCTATAGTTTCTTTGTGCAAGAGATCAAAAATGATCTTGGATTCCCAAACAATTCCCTATGGGATGTATGTTTTCCCTCCTGTGACCTAGTGCCTAGCTCAGTGTCTGGTAGAGAGCCAGCCCTCAGCATTTGAGCTGTATGCCAGGCAGTGGGCGAGTCCCTCTCTCTCTCTCTGTTTATCTACCTCTCCTGACAGGCATGTATTCTGCATAGTAATCCCACCCTTTCCCAAGGTGGCACATCTGGAAAATAACTGAGCAGGTCATTTAGCTCCAAAGCTAATGTTTTCACCATGTCATGTCGCCTCCAAGGAAAGGACCAAACAGATGATGGCTGATGTATGGTGAGAAACCAGCATAGGGTTCCTTAGCAAGACTTGCTTTAAAGGGACTCGGTCCAAAATGCCTTGAGGGTAAAGACTTACTTTTCTGAGCCTTGAGAACACCCTAAACCAGTAATGAATGGGACAGCAGCAGCCACTATCCTCCAGTCCCCTGAGCCTGTCCTCCCTCACACCCTTCCATGTCAATGTCACAGGGCATGTGAGAACACAAGCAGATTAGGATTCAGTGCAGGTTCCCAAGCAAATGCCCAATCCCTTCGGGGGCAAATCAAGCTATGGAAATTAATAACAAAAGTAATCAAAAACCAGTATCAGGAAGTGTCAAGGTAAAAAGGAGAATTTTTACGGTGTCCCACAGGACTGGCTGTTCTCCCCATGAGCTGAGAAGTCCAAGATGTCCCTTGCTACATGCTTAACATGTTCTCTAGGGTGGTTCCCTCCCCTTCCCACCTTTTTTTGGTCTGAGCCAACACCAGAGACAGGTAGGGGCTGTATAATCATTGCTGCTGGGGCTGCAGGAGCTGCTACATACATTCTCCTCAGAAGGAGCTGATTACCATATTAAGCATCTTTCACTTGACAAAAATCAGTGGAATGCTTCCCTCCATTTTCCCCAGAATGCAGACAAGAGTCAAAAGGAAGAGGCAGGGAGCCACCGGTGAGGTTTAAATCATCAGAAACTTCTCTCCATCTTTCATAACATTTATTTTCTTTGATGTTGAAATCTCCTTTCTCTACTTGTGTTTTATTTATTTGTTTTTTGATTTCTCCTTCTCCTCCCAACCATTTTAAACTGCCATTTGGAGCCGTTGTCTCTCCACAGAGCTCTGAACCTGCCAACATCAATAGGAAAGGTCACCCAGCTCTGGCAGTTCGAATCCTCGCACACAGCCGGGGCCCCGGAGGCTGCTGACCTTCACATCAACTCAGATCTAGCCAGTTGGACCCAAGGATCTCACTCGTGATTGGCATCTGGCTTGAGAACATCAGATTTTATTCACCATTTTCAATAAACAGCCTAGGAAAGAAAAGCAAACCCCAGAAGCCAATTTTGCAACTGCAGTGCTTGCCGACTTGAAGGCGAGTGAAGTGGAGACTCGGATCAATTATCTGAATAATTTGAGCTTCAAATACATTTCTCCTCGAAACACTCAAACAATTGAAGCCAGGGGGCTTTGGAGTGGCCTGCATCAATAATCTCCTTCATCTGCCTTTTCACTACATCTGTCTGACCCAGGCTGGTGTCCGTCAGACCATAGAATGAAGGAAGAATGGAAGCATTTTATTAAGTGCCATTAGGTCCCAGTCTGTGCTCAGGGGCTTTGCACACAACATATCACCTAGGTATTTACCCACTAAGGTCCCGGCTGCCGTGTAGCTCGATCCCGGAGCAGTGTTTCATTCAAAGGACCACAGTCTGAAAGTGATTACCGAGCTTCAAAGAAATTGCTATTTTAACTCTCCTAAACTACATAAAGAGAATCCAATTCATAAAACAAAGTAATATTTCCTAAAAACAAACAACCGTAACACAGGGACTCTCAACTCCACTTCCGTCTCGCCCCAGAACTCCCATGGAGCCCTCTCGGAACACTCCCGCGCTCCCCTCAGATGCCCAAGTTCCTGCCATCAGGTCCTGGTCTTTTATTCCTTTCTCTGCTACCTCCCACTTCTCTAGTCCTGACTCTCTTTATTCATCTGTTTGATTCTGCATCACAAAAACCCGCAGAACTAGCTGTCAGAGACAAAATTCTCATTAGGGGGAAGGAGGGAGGAAAGCGGTGCAGGCTGCAGCGAAGACTAAGTGTTCTTCAGTGGGCTCAGGGGTCAGGGCAGGGAGGGGGAGACACTCACAGGCTGAGGAGATCGGCATCTGTCTCAAAAGCTGTGTGACAACCTTGAGAAGAAATGATCTCTACTCCATGGTGAGAGATCTGAAGCCCAAGTGAGTTGTCTAAGGTCACAAACCTAACAAATGACAAAATTAGAACCAGGATGTATGTAACAATAAAGCCCACTGTTCCCCACCAAACCACAGGCGTCCTGTGGAAGAGATCAAATGAATCTGGGATAATGACAAGGAGAGCAGGATTCCTATCATCTATGTCTCACCGCCCTTGAGTGAAGCAGACGTAGGGGTGGCAGAGAGAACAAAGAATTCTGGAAACAACTCCCCATTGGCTTGTGATCTGATGCTACCCATTGGCCTCCTACATGACACTGGTTTGGTCCGTTCTTCCTAACTGTAGATGGGTCTGCTTTGTCTTGCCTTAATAAGTGCCAAAACATTCATTCCACAAACATTAAATACCTGCCCTTTTAGAAACCATGTGGAGAGATGGACAGGCAAATAGAAATAGGTGATCCTCGCCGTGGGACAATTGGAGCTAAGTTGGGGTACAGGTATTGAAACAGTTAGGACTGTGTTAGGTGTTCGGGGGAAAGAGCAGGAAACATCCAAGTGGACCTCCGTTGATCAGAAAACACTTCACCAAAGACATGGCATTTGACACGACTCTGGCGAAACTGCGTGCTACTACCTTCTTCAATGGTTTCTGTAAGCTTTCAAGGATACTTTGAACTGTCTTTAATTTTCATGCTTAACCATTGTGTTCTACCCAATCCCTAAAAACATTGTTTTGTTGGCTAGGCCCCAAAGTCACGCCCTCCCAGGACAAGTCACATAGTAAAGTCATATTTTCTTGGCTTCTACCACGGAGTTCAATTCTGTTGTCAGTTGCATGGTTCAATAAATATATCTGAGCACCTATTGATTATAATTGTGAGCTAATAAAGACATGGCCTCTGGCCTCATGAAGCTTAAAGTCTACTGGAGGAAGTAAATATTAATCATGTATTTGTAAAGTATATGCAACATTTTGTACACATGAGTGTAAAGTTTCTACTGTGCCCTGAGAAGGTAGAAGAGAGGGGTCTGGCCTAGGATAGGGATAGGCAGGAAAGGTAGTCCGAGCAGATTTATCAAAGAAGTGATGCTTGAGCCAAAATCCTAAGGCAGAAACAGGGAGAAGCTTATATCCCACATGAGGGAATCAGAGGCTGGGGTGACAGGGGCCGAGCAGAACCAGTGGCTGGAGCACAGCAGTGTGCCTGGAGGGGGGAAGTGGCGAAGCAGAGGCAAAATGAAGCCAGAGATAGGTGGGGCCAAGCCCTGACCTATGGGCATGGGAAATAGTTCAGTCTTTAGCCCGTGAGCCAAGGGAAGCCATTTACGCCATGGTACAGCAAGATCAGATACACACTTTAAAAAGACCCCATGAGCTTCTACTTGAAGAACACGATGTGGAGTGGCAAGAATGAACATGTGAGACAAGTCAGGAGGGCAATGCAAAAAAGCTGGAAAGAGTGGAAGAGCAATAGGCTTTGGAAAGACCAAAAGGGAAGGGAGTTTTGGTTCTGAAGTCTGTGCCTTACTAGTCAAGGAGATCTGAGCACTGGAATTATCTTTGTTTGTTTTTTTCCAATCTACAGAACTAGAGAAGATACTTTCTTACCTCCTCCCAGGGTCCTTTTGAACATTAAATGAAATCATGAAAATGAAAATACAAAATATACCCTAATAGGACCTTAATAGCAAAGAACCAATTGAAATGTGTGTATTGGGTTCCTGCTGCTCACAAGGTGCACACTTGAGTATATAAGCCCACCCCAAAGAAACACCTGAAGAAAATAATAGTAACTTTTTAAACTTAGCATGTATTCTGGGAGGTATCTGAGAGAGAAATTTAGAGAAAATGTTGAGCAGGAGGAAGAGAAGGAAGAGAGAGGAGCATAAGGGGAGAGAGGGAGCAGGAACAAAATGGAAAAGGAAGGCAGAAGGAAGAGAAAGGACACTAGAAGAGTTTTCATTTAGTTATTTAAAACAGAGAATGGGGGGAAGAGGAAAAGGCTAACATGTGAATATAAAGAAAAGTGACAAGGGGTTGGCTCATTCTCGTCTTGGATGTCAGTTCTGCCTCCAGTTCCTTCATCTCCTAGATCTGTTTATGAATCAGAAAGTCTCCTTTTTGAATAAGCCATGATGTTATTTACTTTTTTGAAAAAAAGCTACCTCCATTATCTGCATTTCCCCCATGTGAACCTCTGCATAATTACTCAATTGATAACATTCTGCTGACAAAAAAAAAGCCAAGATAATAAAGGCTCATTGTGAATTTGCAGAATGCTGGTTTCAGAAAGAACAAAGATGATTTCTTATTTTGCTCCCATTCTGCAATTGTACAGCAACTTCTTGGCTTTTTAAAATGATGAATAAGTAAATCCTATTATTCACCTTAATGAAAAAGTTCTACTGAGCCCTGGTCAGTGTAGCTCAGTTGGTTGGGTGTCATCATGCAGACTGAAAGATCACAGGTTTGATTCCCAGTCATGCCACATGCCTGGGTTGCTGGTTTGGTCCCCAGTTGGGGCCTGTACCTGAGGCAACCAATCATTTGTTTCTCACGTTGATGTTTCTCTCCCTCTCTTTCCCTTCCCTCCCCCTCTCTCTTGAATCAATAAAAGAAAAAAACATAAATCTTACCAAAAGTCTTTTAAGTTTTATGACAAATGAAATGTCTTGAATTAACAAAGTCCTTAGAACAAATATATAGCAGAAATTCCCACCACTATCCAAAGATCACTGCAAGTCTCCTCAGTTACTTTTCGATATCTGCTCACCAGCTCTCCCCTACCTTTTTTCCTGTTGGCCTACTCCCATTGATGGCTCTGTTCCTAGAACCTTCATTCCGTACAGTGTCATGCTTCAGAGAGCTTGGAGAGGTGTGCTTCAGTCTTCCATCGCCAAGCCCCACCGTGCCAACTGCACAGAAATCCAGGACAATGGGGCGAGCACCACCTGCTTATTAGATTCCATTCCCTCTCACCTGCCATGCCAGCTTTGCCCAAGCTGTGGCAACCTATCTCAAAGAGTGACCCAGTCACCTTGAAGCAGCAGTACTTCCATGTGTGAATTCTGCACCAACAAGATTGAAATTATCTTGCTAGCCTGGGAGAGAATTATCCTAATAAGAAATTTTCTTTGAAAACACAGATTCTACAAACTACCTCTTGATCTCCAAACTTGAACCAAGAAAACATCTCCATCTCAAAATATGATCTTAGAATGAAATTAATATTGATTGTGAGGGATAAAAAGTGCTGCATGGAAGATAGTAAAAATTATCTAAGGTTAGGGGGTGGGGAAGTAAGATGAGAATAAAAATGAAGTATTAGCAAAGCACTATAAAATGATAATAAAGTTCAGTGTTGTTAAATCACTAAGTTAATTAATAGAAGATTCTGGAGGAATATATTAAGTTACCACCAAACTACGTGATCTGTTTTTTAAAATATTCAACACATTAAAAAATGCAGAAGACCTTTAGAGAGAGGAATCTGAGGCCAGGAGACTGCATGCTAAAAAATAGGATTGAATTCCATTAAGTTTACTCATTCATCCACTGAACATATATTTTGTATGAACACACCACATGCAAGTGAGAGGTGCAACAGAAACAAAGGGCCAGCCACTGTCCAAGCGTGCCTGTGGACTAAACAGAGGAGACTACAGTGATCACTTGATTAATTAAACCAGGAGCAGGTCACAGTGGGAACCAGAGAGAGAGAGAAAGAGAGAGAGAGACGGAAATAAAGACCGAGAGAGAGGGAGCGAGGTGAGGTCTATCTAGGGGCATCCAGAAATTGCCAACCACCTCACACAGCAACCTACACAATGGTGGTACAAGTGGGCAGTTTCTGTGTGTATTTGGGGTTTTCTCTATTGATGAAATACAAAGCTGAGACCTGCTCCCTAGTGGAGGTAGGGCCAAGACTGAAAAATGACAGGATTCCTGCTGACAATCTCCCAGAGAAAGCAGGCACCTCAGTGGGAACTCCAAACTAATGAAAGCAGGATTCAGAGCAGAAGAGACACCTTTTATCTCCCTCTTTGGTCTGAGATCCTTAGGGCTTGGGTAGAGGTTCAAGTGTGACCCCCAGGCACTGGGTGCTGAACTAACATCTAGAACAAGGGACTAGTCTAGGAGCAAAAAGGGAGAAATTACTCATTTCATGCCATGCACTGTGTGTGGAGAGGACTTGGAACCTACGAGGGCAAGCCAGAGGCTGCAAGATTGCTTAGATGTGTGTTATTTCTGTTTATTATGAAGAGGCACCGTATCAGAGCCTTTATCAGCAGCAAGAGCAGTGTAAGCAAACTGCTCTTAGTCATACCCTGACTCTTCCACTACTTAGCTGAGTAATCATAGAAAAGTTATTGACGTTCTGTCTCCCTTCCTTCATTATCTTGAAAATGGGAAGAAACACAGGACTTAACTCATGGGGCTACTGTGAAGAGCAAACAAGTTTTGCATGCAATGTACTCTGCCTAACCCCCTGCATAGAGTAAACACGCAATAATTATTTGTTATAAAGTATTTGTCACTGAAATAACTCTTTAATCTTAGAAAAGTCTCATTTGGGTAACTAAGTATTTATAAAATTTTGAAATAATGTATGGAAACACTGGGCCTTGCAGCAAGGGCTTATTGTAGGGGTGTAAAGGGAAGAGTCTCGGAGTAAGTTACAAAGACACTTACACTAAGGCATTTCTAGAGGACCAAAGAGAGTCCTGCATCCAGGACCCCTTCTCTACTGTGAGATTCTCCTTTCAAAGACATCCTCCTTGAAGGATCTGGTTTTATTTTTACTATGGAATTTCATGCTAATACTCCATAATAAAATTGAAAGCTGTTTCATTCTCTTGCATAAAATCCCACACAGACTTCTGATTGGAATGAATTACATGCACCCAACCTTCCTAGCTAATTTCCAGTAAGAGGTCTAGGTATATTAGCAAGAGCTTTGCTTTTGGGGTCATTTATTGACTCAAGTCTACTTCCCGGAAGTCAGGTAAGGATAGATGCCATGATAAGGGGGCACACACACCCACCCACCACAACTGCCTCCATCAGCAGGGTTAAGCATTGAAAATGTAAAAAGGAGGTATTGAGGGGAGAACCTATGAAAGAGAAGTGGCAGAGAATACACGGCCTCAATACTGACCCACAGAGAGCTATGTCTAGGCTAGACATGACCAGATGCACCGTGCAAGGGGCTCTAAGACAGAGACCCTATCACTTTGTAAAAGTCTGTAGTATACTACACATGGACAAGAGAGTTGAGAAGGGGCAGGGAACATCTAGCCAACAATTTAATAGTGGGAACTTCCTTTTCAAAGAAATAGCATTACTAGAAAGAAGGACAGGTTCTGGATTTCAGACAGTTTCACTGAGCTAACTCAGGGCTACCTGGCTGGTATCTTGCTGAGCTGTCAAAATAGGGGCGGGTTGACTCTCCAAGGCCCAGAATACCTGATCCCCATAGGCCCAGTGTGTTCTATCTCATGTACACTTACGACTTTCCCTTAGCCAACACGTCCACTTTCATTACCTTAATTGCTGCCCATAAGTTAATATCTCCTAAATCCAAATTTCTAGCCTTGACTTCTTACCAGAGTTCAGATAGATATTTCTTCTTGCCTGTCTTGCATACCTCATACTCAGCATATCTAAAAATGGGTGACCTCCATTCTCCCAAACCTTCTCCTCTGCCTAATTTCTTATCATAATTTTCTTATCATAATTTATTGTGCCACCATCTACTTTGATGAGACCACCATCCAAACCAGGACCCTGACAGTCATCTTTGTCTCCTCCAAGTAACTTTTCATATTAATTCATCGCTGTGATGGTTAATTTCATGGGCCATCTTTACTGGGCTAGGGGATGTCCAGAGAGCTGGTAAACATTATTTCGGGGTGTGTCTGGAAAAGATTTAGCATTTGAATCAGTAGACTGAGTAAAACAAATTGCCCTCATCAATGTAGGCTGGTACTTACCAATCCATCGAGGGCCCAAATAGAAAAGAAAAAGTTAATTTGTTTGAGCTGAGAAATCCATGTTGTTAGTCCTCTGACATTGGACAAGGGTGGTCCTTATTCTCAGGCTTTCAGACTCAGTCTGGGACTTAAATCTTTGGCCTCGGATTCTCAAATTCAGACTCAGACCGAATTCCATCACTGGCCTTCCTGATTTTCAGCCTGTAGACAGCAGACCATGGGACTTTCCAGCCTCCGTAGTCAATTACCTAATTACCACACCAAATCATATTTTTGTATATATATCTTATTGGTTCTGTTTCTCCACAGAATCCTAACACAATCACTGAGTCAGACCAATTGTACTTTCTGTTCTTCATGCTTCCAGGCTGGGCCTTGGCTCAGATACTCATCATCTCCCGTCTGCATCGTCTCATTTTCCTTTAACAAGTCTCCCTGTCTCAGACCATCCAGATCATCATGACCTGCCTGAATGCCAGCTATGAACACGTCACTTTACTCTCCAGTTTAAAATCTATTAAAGATCTTCATTGCTTAAATCCTTTGAAATGACCTACAAGGATGTTCATGAACCTATTTCTTATGATTCCTCTTCCTCTACCATGTCATACCTTCAACATGCTGAAAACAATGTGATATGTCTTGCTCTTGGACTGCTGAACATAGCATTTTCTTTCTTAGGAATATTTTAGAGTTAACTTATTATCACCACCAATTCCTTGTCTCATTAGCTCCAACTCAGCCTTTAGGTTTCAGTGACAGAAATTTGGTCATTATTTATCAGGAAGATACAAAAGTATCCATATATCTGTGAAGCATCTGTTTGTGCCAAGTGAGGAACTAGGAAATCTGAAAATCTCCAGTCATTGCCAAATCTGCTTGACCCCGTTTCCTGGTTGGTGTGTTTTATCACTGACACCTCCCATATCGATGTTAACAATAATGGATTTTTAAAAGATTTTTAAAATTTATTTTTAGGGGGAGAGGGAAAAAGAGAGGGAGAGAAACCTCGGTGTGAGAGAGAGACATTGATTGGTTGCCTCCCATCACACCCTGACCGAGTTTGACCGAGGATCGAACCTGCAACTTAAGTGTGTGCCCTGACTGGGAATGGAACCTACACCTTTTGGTGTATGAGACAATGCTCCAACCTCCTGAGCAACCCAGTCTCTACTTATTTATCCGAGAAACATTTCACCTTCATAGGCTGATGCACCCAGTCGTCTATGCCAGTGGCCCTCATTTGTTTCCAGTTTTGACAGAACTTTGTCTTCACTTTGCAAGTTCAATCACCAATCCTACTCTTTTTATTGTAGGCTTACAAATAAAAAGGACCAATGGCCTTGAAGAACCTTCCAGTGTTATTCCACCCACCCACCAGGAGGATGTCTCGTAAGGTCATCTGGACCTTCACAAAAGAGAACTACGTTTTGTATGTAAGTCACCTCCTCCATGGAGGTGGGCCAGCCATTCACAAACTTCCTACAAATGTGAAGTTTCACAGGCTTCAGAAGGCCAAAGAACTATACTGGATTCAAGTGAAAAAGAGCATCAATTCTCAGACAAATCAAGGACAAATTTGTTTTTCTAGTAGTTTCTTCTAATCAAAACTTCCAAAAATAAAATTAACTCCATTCTCATCACCAAGTGCCACTACCTTCGCAAAATCTTTTTCCCATTAATTTTCACCCTATATCTCCAAATTTAAGTATTTAAAATTCTCCTTATGTCCATGAACTGTGAGCACAATTAGCACTTCACTGCCAGCACCCCACTCTGCCTAGGAGATGATCTGTGTATTAGAGGATATTTGAAAGGGTCCAACCTCAAGAAAGGTAAATCAGATAACAAGCCCATCGGTTCCTAGGGTTTAGTCTATCTGCCATCCACTCTCAAAGTTCTACTTTCAGGTTCATCCATTGCCCTAATGAATAGCCTTTGGATGACGCCTCTCCCCACACACACTGCCCACAGTATAAAACTTAAGGCTAGGTCTTAACGTGCACGACCAGCCCTTCCCTATCTGGTTCCTGTCTATCCACCTGGCCTCAGCACTCCAGATAAAATTCAGAGATTGCTCAGGCTGGAGTGTACCTCAGAGTCACGTCACCATAGCCAGATATTTAAGGAACGTATTCAGGGAAGCAGAACTTTCCATGAATTCAGTTAATAATAATGACTCAGGACTTAAAAACTGCCCTTTGGAAAAAGGACATTGACAAATAAGCTCCTTTACCAAGGAATACTTGTAGTAGTGTGGATATTTTGAGTTAAGGGCAATATGGGAAATACTCAGAGGGATCTAGACTCATCAGAGCCAAATGGGTTAACCACAGTAGGGATTATCACCGATTCCTTACTGAAAAGAAGCTAGAAACCTGTACTTCCTTTGCTCTATATTGCAACATAAAATGAACTGTAGATAGTTCTCATTACAAGTTGTGAGTTCTGTCACACTTACATCCTTTTGTCACCTTCACAAAGCCCCACGTTGCAGTATCTCTCTGGCCATTGTTATATGTAACTGCCAGGCCCCTGAGGTCAGATCCTTCCTGGTGATTGGAGTCAAGATTCTGGCACACGGCAACAACAGGACCAGATGTACCCTTCACTGTGACACAGAATGTTGTCTTAATGAGGCAGTCCTCTCTAGGTTGATCCCATGTTGAAATGACATTTGTTGCGAGCTTCTTTCAGGCAAAATCCTCTCGCTGCCATTAAGTGTATGACTTCCATGGGGGCGCCAGACTGGCTGATACCCAATCTCTGATGCTCCTTTCTTGACCTCAGACTAATCGCCATCCTCCTCCTGCTCCATTCTCCATACTCACATGGTCTCCACGGTGATGTGGCCAGGACCTCACTGTAGGGAACGGGCATGGCTGCTAGGTTCCTGCCCCCAGTCACCTGGCCAGATGTATCTATGATTACTGGGTCCATCTCTGGCTATGTAACCAAACGAAATCCAGTTTGGCCTTCATTTTAACTTTATCCTGCCTATACCACCAAACCCACTTTTAAGAGACAGGCCACCCCCTGCCCCACCAGAGCAGTTTCCCTGAATTGTGCTCTTCCCCATGGCCTTCCAGGGCAGGCTGAGTAGGTGTATGTTTTGCACAGGACAGTTAGGGGAACTGGGGTTACAAAAGCAGATTGGGGTCAGCTGAAGGAGGGCTGGGAAAGGGAGAGAATGAAGCAGCATTCCTGGGCTCTGCAGCCTCTCCTGCAGAGCACATGGCAGTACAACTCCAGATTTCATTTACTGGAGAGCGAGCAACTCCATTAAACTACAAAGCATCACTTGAGAGAGGATTATTTGCTTACCAAGGTGACTTGAGGTTTCTCCGTTCTAAGACTTCGTGATCACATTGTCTCACAGGCAGCTTGACAACGCCTTATGTCTCTGACACTGGAGGGGTTTATTCTCTTGAAGCATGGCACTGAATCCTTGGTGGGCACCATATGTAAAACCTGGCTTTATAAATATACACTGTGTTGCCTGTCTGCTTTCCTTTCTTCTCAGAATCTGCAAGCCCTTGCCATCTCTTAATAAAATAAGTCTGTGCTCCTACCTTAATGGAAGGTAGATGTTTTCCTTGCTGAGTTTTGGGGTCTTCCTCCTCTCTGGGGTTGGAATGATAGTATCCATATCTCTTCCCTCCAGAAATGTGAAGAAATTTGAGTGGTTAACAAGATAGAATTGTTCCACTTGAGAAAGAAGTGCGAATCCTTTGTACTAAACACCACCTCTGTGCTTTACTTCCTCACCCTTTCCCCCAAAACCTCTTTTTACTCCCTGATTAAGCACAAATCCATGTGTCCAATGATAAAAGCATTGAGTTAGAAGAAATCTGAGCTTGGTTATTCCTCCTGGCTCTGACGGTGGAGAGCTCACTGCCTCACAAGGCAGCCAGCGCCACGAGAGAGCTCTTCCTCACACAAAGTTAAAATATCTCTGCCTGCAACGGTTGCCATTGGGTCCCAGCCATGACCCTCTGGAGTATCTCTGAGCAAGTGTTATTTCTTCTCCACATGACAGCACCTCAAATATTCGAAGGCAGCTATCATAGCTACTTTTCATTATTTTCTTCTCCCACAGGAGATAGGGGCAGACCTTGGCCAGCAGGAAAAATTGTTCACAGTGACTTGTAATATTTCCATTTCTTAAGGAAGAAATAAACATGGAGCAATTTGTCACCCACTCACTGTCCTATTTTTTCAGGTAGAATAAATGCTATTTTCAGCTCCGAAACTACTCTGGTTAACTCTTAGGAAGCCACTGAATTTGGTTGTGCTCTGACGCTTTTGCTGACCCTACTCTTGGAAAATGTTGGTTGCTCTCTCCCTTGTGCTCCCAAGATACTCCATTTAAATTATTGCATTGTTTTGTTTCACCTCATTTCTATCATTCTTGCCTCTGAAGACTTTAAAAGTCTCAAGCAGAACCCATATTTTAATCATGGTGGTATCCCCAATGCCTAGCAGAGTGCCTAGGACTTGCTAGCAACAAAATAAATGTTTGCTGCTGTATGAATGCCCTCTATACATCATAATAAAGAGGGTTGTCAAGATTTCCTCAATGCCTTAAACTATTGGGAATCTGTTACTTTACAAAGTTGGTTTATTATTTCTCCTGTCAGCTTCGGGTTCCAAAAATATGGAGCACGTGTACAAAAGTGGAAGCCACTTTGTATATATATACCCCATAAAGAAGATCTATGCCAGCACTCTGCTGTATTTATCTGGCGACTAGCGTCAGTGGTGACACATGAAACTATACAGTTAAAAGACATTAAAGTGCTGCTTAGATGAAAACAGATGAAGAAGATAGAAACTGCTCAAAAGGCTTCTGAGAAAAAATATCTTTAGACCCATTCTTTAAAGCATCTACATAAATAATGTTGACTAGACACGCACTTTTTTAAAAAAAGTCTGGTGTCAGTGTGTGTACACGTATGTGCGTGTCTGTGTGCACGCACGCATGTGTGCATGATGTGAGGGGAGAGTGATGCTTAGCCATGATGCCCACTTTCCTCTCCCGCTTCTTCAGTGTTTCAGGAGACTGTTTGTCTTCAAATGGCCTTTATATCACTTGTAAGAACATGAGTAGAAAGGGGACTATTAATGACAAGAATAGCCACGGGGGCTCAGATAACACCAACACATTAACAAAGCTGGTAGCTTCCGAGGAAGGGGTGGCAAGGTTTAATTGCTTTGTGCAGCTTCCTATCCACTTAGAATGAGAAACAATGGCCGTGCCGGAAAAAACAGCTGGCTAAGGACACATCCTAACCAGCCATGTTTGATGGGAGAAATCTACTGCGTAAGTGTGTTTGACAAATGTCTCCCTTACCCAAATTCCATTTTAAATGTTCAGTAAATTTAAGAGACAGAAAGAGCAAGCCTAGCCCTAACCCTTTAATACAAGTGCCAGAAATCTTTCACTGGGGAATCTAAAAGATGATTTTTAGTATTGCATGAAAAAAAATAATAATTCAATCTGTCAGCTGAGAGGACAAGCATCGCAGAGAGATTAGAAGGACATTTTCTATATAATAACTTCGCCGTAACTGAAAAAGGTGGTCAGGGTGTGTCACACTGGAACCATCTCCACGTTTACGCCTCATGTAGTTTTAGAATAAAGGCACGGAGCACAGAAGCAAGCCTAAAGCAAGATGAGACGCTGACAGAAGGTGCATGGAGGAAGGCAGGTTTTTTTATTTTTAGCAAGAAGGGATGCAAGGGACAGGTAACAAGTGACATCCTATACAGATTAATTCAAGACAAAGGTACCAGATTTTCTGAAATGCCTACGTCTCTAAAGCCTGAAAGCAGCCAGAGCAGGTCCTTAGATTCAAAACTAAAGCCTGGAGGGTACAACTGTGGGCTCTTGACTCAGATGACTTGGGTTCAAATCCTGATCATTCCACTTTCCAGCTTCATGATCATCGGAAAATAGTGTAGCCTCTCTGACTAAGATTTCCTGCACACAAAAGAAGGGAAATAATGTTATAACTTTGTAGTGAAGTTGAAAGACAATAATCCTGTAAAGCACTTGACACAGTGCCCAAAACATAGTAAATACTTTATACTTGATTGTAAAAACATGACCAGATCATCAAGCAAATATTGTGAATTAGCTTGAGGAAGGAGAGAGAAAAAAAAATAAAGATTTTCTTAAAGGAAAAAGGAAGTGTACTCTATTAGTACTGCTAATTAGTGGCTGCAGTAACAAATTAGCACCAACTATGTGACTTAAAACAACAGAAATTTATTCTTCCACAGCTCTAAAGGCTAGAAGTTCAAAATCAAAGTGTCAACAGGCAGTAGCTCTTTTGGAAGGCTCTAGGGGAGCATCCTTCCTGCCCCTTCCACCTTCCAACAGTCCTGCGTGTTCCTTGGCTTGTGGCCACATAAGCCCAACTTCTGCCTCCATCTTTATGCAGCCTTCTCCAATCTGTATCAGTGTCCTCTCCTATTCTGTTTCTTTCTTTTAGAGTTGCTTTTATTTTTTTTAATTGTTGTTTATTTATTTTTAGTCAGAGGGGAAAAGAGGGAGAAAGAAAGGGCAAGAAACATTAATGTGTGGCTTCCTCTTGTGTGGCCCCTACTGGGGACCTGGCCCACAGACCAGGCATGTGCCCTGACTGGGAATCAAACCGATGACCCTTTGGTTCACAGGTAGGCACTCAATCCACTGAGCCACACCAGCCAGTGCTCTTCTGTTTCTTATAAGGACACTTGCCTCTAGATTTAGTGTCCACTCAGATAATGTCATCTCAAAATCTTCAACTTAATCATATCTGCAGAGATACTTTTTCCAAATAAGGTCACATTCATAGATTCTGGGGATGAGGATATAGACATATCTTTGGGGAGGAGGCATCATCCAACTCATTACAGGTGTTGATTAAGCAATTATTGTTAAATTTAAATCAGATAGTAAAATTTAGTTACGATAAATTTTAAAAACAATATTCCCAATAGTATTAATTAAAGTTAGTCAATCACCATGGGAAAATACTTATCTTAATCAAAACATATTTTCAGAGGGCAATAGTGATTAAATGTAGAACTATGCAGCTATTTCCTATTTGAGGGGTGTGTGTGTGTGCATGTGTGTGTTTGGCACCTAGCAAGTAAACTTAAACTTCATCATGCAGGATGCTGATTTTATTAGTGCCTAAGTAAAGTACACTTTCTCTCTAGAGTTTTTCTTATAAATGTTAATACAAATCAATTAGAGTGCTAGGGCATTAAGAGTTTTAGTGTAAGTATCCAAAGATGATTGAGAAGTTATCAGAGTCAGAGTCCAAGTACTTGGTTTGAAATCCTTCACCCACTGTCTAACCTCTAGCCAAATGTCTAACTCTATAACCTCCTCATGCAGTTATACTTTTATCACCTGTAAAATGGGGGGAAATCCTCTTTACCTTCCAAACTTCAGCATAAATATACCTAGTCTCTTGAATTCCTAATCTGTTCTCTAGACTGGCCTGAGCCAGGGGGGTGGGCAGAGCACACCACCAGTAATGTGAGGAGAGAACACTACAAAGACAAACTTTTCCTCCAAACTTCTTCAGTTCAAGAGACAGAGGCCGGCCTTACTTCTGTAACGGAGTTTACTCCAACACTCTGAGTAGGCCCATACTGGAATGTCAGTAGGAATCCCGGAGGCTGTGGGAATGAGATGTTGGCCCTTTGCTGAGGAGCTCATTCTCACCCCGCCCCCCTCCACCTCTGTCACCGCAATCAGCTTCTGCCTGTGTGTCAGCTCCAGTGTTATCCCTTCCTTTGAGCACCTTCTTTTGCTTACATATGACTTCTGTGCCCTTGTAACTGAGCAGCAGGCAGCTTCCACTCTCCTGTGGAGCTCACATGACTTCGTGTCATCTCCCAACGCACTCTTCCACCTTCTGCTCCCATTGCTACCTCCTTCCATCTCAAAACCACCTAAAAATAATCTGACCACACACTCAATATTTCCTTCTGAACTACTGCATACATTATGAAGAATATGGATGAATTGTGCTTGGGCAAAGGCACAATCATCTGTAGATGGAAGGTGTGGCCACAGGAAGAAAACACAGCTACTGTCCTTTAGAGGGATTACATGTAGATTAGCTTCATCTAGAAGGCAAATGAGGCCAACAGTCATGTGATTGCACTTCTCTGAGAAACATCTTCCCCTCCCCCAACATTTCCAGTTCCATGTGATCTCTGTTCTTACCTAAGTCCACCTTCTAACTACTGTTGGTTTGTCCAGGATGCTACACATATAACCAGCTGGACCAATAGTTCCCTTCTCCTCAATTGCTGCAGTTGAGTTTATGAGAGATTCATACACTCCTGCATTTCACCAAAGCCATAAATCTTGAACGTTATGGGTGGCTGTGTTTTTTGCCATACGTAGAAACTGGTATCCAGCAAAGACAAAGATGCCAACACCCAGCAGGGAAAAACTGATATTCAGGATGAAGAGGCTCCTGCCAGCACTTCAAGCACCAGCTATGCTTCCTCCAGAGATGCAGCTGCCTTTTAGTCTTCACAGATCTGCTTCGGTATTCAGACTCCAGGAATTCCATCGGATGCCACCAGGCACCGACATCAGGGTGGCTGCTTTGCTTTAGCTCATTCATATTGGGTCTCTGCTGTTTTCAAGCATGGCAGTCTTAACAGCCTTAGCTACACACAGGATGGGCCATGAGACTTCTCCAGAAACCCTTTCACACTTTTGCCTCCAGCCGTTAAAACTAACCAGACTTGGCCGGGGTTCACATCTGTAGCATCAAGCCCCACATTTGCCTTCAACAGAAGCCACATAGGTAATCCCCAACACAATTTATTATTTTATTAACATTTTTGGGTACCTATTATGGGACAGGCATTAGGCTCTGTGCTAGGTATTTAATAAAGAATAAAACAATTTGTTGGCAGAGCCACTGTGTTTCAAACTCATTTTTATCGTAGAATTCTCAGTAAGCAGTGTTCACTCTGGCTGAACACTCCACGTCAACCCACACACCACCATAGCAAGACAAGAGCATTTGCAAACCCAGAACCCTCCCCCTCTCCATATGCTTCGACGATACTGATATACTTAGGCCGAACAGAAAGCACGGGGGTCTACCAGCTTTGGCAATTGGAAGAAAGCCCTCTGGAGACTCCTTTCTATCACTAAATTTGGGACTTTCCTTTCCCTTGATTCCCATATGCAATTATAGTGAATAAATACAAGTCAAGGCAAGCCATTTCTAACGAGGTGCCTAGAAGGGTAAGGGAAACTCTATCGCTACCTTATTTCTACATAGGACTGCTAAGCTCCTTGAAAAAATAAGAGTTACTTGATTTCCTCAACATTCAACATTTTCTGAGGCCTATCTAAGTGTCCTTCACTCTTCTAGGAGCTGGAGATTCAGTGATGAGGGGAAAAAAACACAACAAAAACACCCAACCAGCCAAATACATGAGTACATTCCATTCCAGTGGGAAGATGAAGACTAACCATACCATAGGTTACCTGGGTCACACAAGGTCAGGTGATGACTAGGGCTATGAAGAGCAATTGTGTGGGTTACAGGAATGAGAGGCCAGGCCAGGTGTGAGGAGGGGTCTCACAGTAACAGCCTTTGAGCAGATGCCTGAACAAAGAGGGAGAGATTGTTGTAAATGTGTTTTGGGGATTATTCAGCATGCGCAAATGTCTTGAATCAGAAAAATATTCAAGAAACAGCAAGGAAGCTATAATGACTGGAATAAAATGAGCAGAAGAAATAAAGTGAGAATAGCGAGCAGTGACCCTTCGTGTAGGATATGGTTATGCATAAAATATTAATTGTATTTCAACATGGTGGATTCACAGTGCCACAGATTCCCATTGAGAGGAGAGGTGTGTTTTTCCTCACCTTAGATCTGGGCTGGCTTGTGATGGCTCTGCCCAATGGCTCTGGCAGATGTGATGCTGAGCCAGCTCTGGACCTGGACTTTAGGAGAGTTGCTAGCTTTTATTCTGGTCCCCAGAAGCCCTCAGCTACTATGTAGAAGTCTTGCTAGAGAGAGGATATGAACATGCTCTGAATTACATATAAGGAAAGGGGCCCAACTAGGCCCAATGGAGCTTAGCCTTCCAATCCTCCTTGCCAAGGGCCCAGGCATAGGAGTAGAGCCATCTTGAACCCCCTGGACCACAGCAGCTTCAAGCTGAATCCTACTAAGTGATGCTAGTCAATGTCATGTAGAAAAGAAGAACTGCCTAGCTCAACCTGCCTGGATTTCTGACTCACAAAATCAAGAGACATAATAAAAATGGTTGCTGTTTGTCTTAGTCAGTTTGGCCTGTTATAACAAAAATACTACAGACTGGTGGCTGGTAAACAACAGAAATTTATTTCTCCCAGTTCTGGAGGCTGGAAGTCCAAAATCAGCTTTCCAGCATAGTCAAGTTCTGGTGAAAATCTTCTTGCAAATTGCAGATTACCAACTTCTTGCTGTACCTCCACTTGGTAGAGAGCAACAAGAAGATGTAAGCTTTCTAGTGGTCTTATAGGGCACTAATCTTATTCATTAGGGCTTTACCCTCATGACCTCTTTAAGTCTTAATTTCCTCCCAAAGGCCCCACCTCCTAATATATTGGGGGAGTAGGGCTTTAAGATATGAATTTGGGGGACACAAACATTTAGTCTATAAAATTGCTTTAAGCCACTAAGTTTAAGGATTGTTTAAAACCGGAACAGTTAGTGTGATGGGAGCCATTGGAGGCTTGTTAACAGAGGAATGACCTGAGCAACTGCCATGGGAAAAATAGGGGTATATAAGTGGCACAGGGAGATTAGTTAGGAGGTTCTCATATTAGTGCAATGAGAGGTACAGTGGACCTGGAGTAAAGGGTGGGATCGGAGGAAGTGAAAAGTAATCTCACTTTAGATATATTCTGAAGTTCAAGCCTGGATAAACTATTGATAATGTGGATGTGGGTTGTGAAAGAGGAGTCATTGATAACAGTAGGAGTTTTGGTTTGAACACCTGGATAAATGGGAAAGAAGGAGGTTTAGAAGAAGGACAGAAATCAAAATTCTGTTTTGAACTTACTGACTCTCACATATCTATCAGATATCCAAACAGATGGTTGGAAACACCAGTCTGGAGGTAAGTAAAGAGGACAGGGCTAGAGACAGGAGACCAGTAAAAGCTGCTATCAGCTCTGGCTGGTGTGGCTCAGTTGGTTGGACCATAGTATTGTACACCAAAAGGTTGAGAGTTTGACCCCCAGTCAGGGTACATATAGTAGGCAACTTATTGATGTTTCTCCCTCCCTCCCTCCCTCTCTCTCTCTCTCTCTCTCTCTCTCTCTCTCTCTCTCTCCAATGAAAAAATGTCCTTAGGTGAGGAGTTGAAAAAATAATGTTTTCATTATTGCAAATAGGCCATGAATCTAGGTAGTATGGAGGCATAAAAACTGAGTCTTGCAGCAAAATTAAGAGATTGTGGAGATTAGAAGATACTAGGAGTGGAGATTCAGGCATCGTAGTGAGAAGGAGGAAACTAAGAGCATAGTGTCTCTGAAGCCAAGTAAAGAAAGTTTTTCAAGAAGAAGGAACAAAATGTGGCTGAGAAGTCAAGTAAGATGTAGTGTAAGATGACCTTGACAACACAATTCCACTAGTGTGGTACACACAACAAAATCTTCAGTAGACTGAGATCAAGAAAAAAATTGGAAGTAAAAGAATGGAGTATAGACACCCATCTCAAGGAGTGTTACTGAGAGGAAGGCAGAAGTAAGATGCTAACTAGGCATCTCTCCCCTGGGTGATGAGGAGTAAGGAGCAAGATTCTTAAACCCTTGAACAGGAGGAAATCTAGTACCGAAGTGGGAGAGTCCACTTTAGATGAGAGCAGACGCAGACCCCGTCAGTTCTCACAGGAGAGAAGGCAGGGCATGTGGGCACAGATGCAGCAATTCCAACAGGGTTAGGGTGGTGGATTATTCTGAGTATGCTCTTGTCTCAGTAACATAATGTATGAAATTATCTGAGAGTAGAAGAGGGCGTCTCAGAACTTTAGTAGAGAAATTAAGACGTCAAGTAGTCAACTCAGACAGGGGACAATGATTTGACTGAGGGAATTGTAGAATGGCCAGCAGTGCTAAGGATCCATTTAGATTTTTGGTCTCAAGTTAAAGGAAGCCCCATGGTCTGTGCAGTAGCCATGGAGATGTGTGACTCAGAACCCCTGTCAAGAGAGAGTGTACCGTCACCTGGAAGAGGGCAGTTCACTGACGGCCTCCCTATGCAGTGGGATCTGGCAGGCATTTGAGTGACAGACATGCTCTTCTTGGAAGATCCAAGCCCACAACTGAGCCCAGGAGAAGTCCCCTCATGGGGCAACTCTGCTGGCAGTTGGGCACTGAGGATCCTCATCAGGCTGCCCAAGACTCAGCATTGCAGTGTGACCCAAGGCTGTCTCTGCTCTCTTCCATGTAGCAGATTTGCCCCCTATTCTGAATGTTTTTCTTGACTACCTCACTCCCTCCTCAGCTTTATCTTTTAGACAGGTTGCCATTCCCCTGTCTTCTTCAAACTCCACCTTGGCACCTGCTTCCAAGAGACCCCAGCTAACGCCACACAGTACAAGTCTCCAGTTTCATCAGCTGCTCCAGTCATGGTTTACACATGAAGTAAGCAGATGGCTGGACTTTTACAGGTGTGCGTGAAGGAGTAATAGCGGAGCAAAGAACTGGAGAGTTCCTGGTGTAGCGGGTTCATCTCGGAACAGGGAGGCCACCCTGGATAAGAAGAAGAATGAGACTCTGAGAAGGACAATGCTGTCCAAACCAGTGGAGAGTCGGACCATGTGGCCAGGCCAGCTCCAAACAGGGGACCATCTGCCCTTCAGTGGAGAACTAGACCTGGGAAGACAGAAGTTCTGGCTAAAGACTCTTCTTCATGCTCTTCTCACCTGGGGTCCTGAGTTGTCAAAAGCACAGGATACTACACACCTTATTTGTGTCAGGCATTGTACTAGGCCCTTCGTATCTATTATTCAACTATCTGAGCATTAAACAACAGATATGTAGGGTAAATACTGTTTTACTAATTTTTAGATGTGAAAAAACTGAGATTCAATGAGAAGCGATGTAGTTACTAAGTGATGGATGCAGGAAAAAACTGTAAGGCCTGAGTCATTTCCACAACACCTCATTGTTGTCCTTGTTAGATGCAACTTACATATCAGAGCAACTAATTAATTTAATCATATGTACACAGTTTTTACAGTATGCAAATGTGTATGTAAATGCTTGTTTTAATTTATACAAACAAAGATGCAAATGTATCCGTAAGTTTACTGGAAACTGGTAAGATAACTTTACCTCAGTTGACCCATCCTTAGGGCTCCAGCAAATCTGAATCATTCTAATATAAATAGACCCCAGCTTTCCATATGAGAGCTATTCCTTTGGCATTTAAAACGTTGAGTCTCTGGCTCCCCGTTAAGGATATTTTAGACTCCTCATGATGTTCTTCAGGACTAAGAAAAATGTGAAAAACAAAACCTATCTGGAATTTTCTGTCTCCAAATTTAAAAACAAAAAATCTCTGCCCAAGTGGTATCCTTGGGGATTCAGGTGATCACAGAGCTCTGGCCTTTAGCAACCTGATTTCTTTAATTACAGATTTACCTGCATTTAGAGCACTCAGGATTCACTTTCTCTGTTCTCACCTCCCATACACAGATAAGTGTTATGAATGGGTAGCTTAATTTTTTATAAGATTTTATTGATCTATTTTTAGATAGATAAGAAGGGAGGGAGAAAGAGAGGGAGAGAAACATCGACTGGTTACCTCTCACATATTCCCAACCAGGGACCTTGGCCCACAACCCAGGCATGTGCCCTGACTGGGAATCAAACAAGCGACCCTTTGGTTTACAGGTCAGCGCTCAATTCAGTGAGCCACACCAGCCATAGCAGCAGATAGCTTAATTTGAGAGGAAGATTAACTGCCTCCCCTTACATGCCACTCAGTTCTCTGGGTCTAAGGTCTGAAGTCCGACAGATGTTTAGGAGCCACCATTAAAATGTAAGTTCCCTTGCACTCATCAGTTACTTGACTCAGATGAAAATGCTGATTGAATTGTACTTTAAAATAAGGTGGAGAACAAGTAGGGCAGAAATGGGAAAAGGAATCCTAAATGGGGGGAAATGAACAAGCTAAAAAGCAAAGGCTGCATGGAGTAGTGACTTCCCCAAGGCCATATGCCTTCCCCAAGACCATATGCCTTCCACTGATGGCACTTTGCAGGGCGGGATTGGCCACTTCTCTCTCCGCCTCTCCTCACACACCCTGTGCTCCAGCACGCCCAGTACTTGCTAAGGTTTCTCAACCGGACCTTCTCTTCCTTGCTCTGATCCCTTCACACTCTGGTCCTTCCTCCTGGATCCTTGTGGCCCCACAGCATTCTGACTACTCGGTACCTGCCAAGAGTCCACACCAGCACTGTTCCTGTCCTTACTCTCCTTCAGGTGGGATCTGTACTAGCCGCCTTCCTGCTCGGTGTTCCCAAGTACTCTCTGTGTGAAGTGTCAGAGGACGGTGAGCCTATCGATTTATTTCCATATTCTCAGCATCTAGCTCAGTGTCTTAAACAAATAGTCTTAATAAATATTTGAGTGACTCAATGAAACTCTATTACCACATTTAGCACATTGTCCAATAGCTGTTAGATTGTCTTTCTCCAGTCCCCAGGAGACGGTTACATTTTGAAGAATTGTATCTGTCTTTTCCTGTATCCCTAGGAGCTTGGCACAATGCCTGGCCCACAAGCGAGGTTCAATAAATAGTTTTTGAGTTAATTAATTAAGGTAGGCAAAATGCATCTACACCGATAAACTGGATTACACTAAGGGTGGGAATGGCTTCTCCTCCTTCCTGTATTGCTGCCCTCGGTTCACACCAGAAGATTGTATGAAGCCGCATGGTTGACCCCCTGCACTGACTCACCCACAGCAACTGACCCCATTAGTGGCACTCTCTGCACCCAGTTAAACACCAGCCCCGACAGGGTGCTGTATTATCCCCAGGCAGATACACATCCCTCCCTCGCCTCCTCTTCTCTCCATCTCCTGCTGCTTCTGGAATTAAGGTGCTGCAGGCCTGGCCTCACTCTGACACTCATTACTCTGGTATTGATGGCCTTCCACCTCCCTGTTATTCTGTGAAGATTAGAAAGCAGAGACCTTTCTTGGGCAAGGGAATGGGTTTTGTCAGTATTCAGTGTGTAACAGCAGAAAGTATAATAAATTCTGGCAGTCAATCGAATATGACATGATAATGAATGTTAACATCATATGCCCCCTTTGCCAACAGAGGGGAAAGTCATGTTAGATTACAGCTACACACAGGCGCAGTGCGATTTCTATTTGCCTCTCTTTCTTTCTTCTCCTGTGCCAGCTTTGACCTCGGTGCCTGCTCAGCTCCACCCCTATATCCCAGCTTCATTTGCCAGCGCGACTCAGAAACACTGCTTCAATTCCCCAGCCTCCACATCTTGTCTGTAAAAAGCCTGACCTCAAATGGAACTTCCCTCCCCGCAACTTAACACAATCCTCTGCTTGGAGAGCCTTCCTGTGGTGGCGGGGAAGCCCCCTGAGTCTGAAGCAGACAGGGTGGGATAACAACCCAGGGGTGCACTGTGAGGTGAAGTCCAAGTTCGGTGCCATCTTCCTTATGTCAGGAGGCAAGGCTCCTGCTTCTCCTCCACACAGTGCAGATGAGACAAAACCAGAACAAAAACCCTGTTCTTTGACAGGGGGGTTCTTTCCCCCCAAACCATGTGGTTTCAGGCACCTTGCCTGCCATTTTGGGTACAAACAACAGAAGGCCATGACCTGATTCCCAGAATCAGCACTGGCTCAGTTGCATTCTTATTCGTAAATGTAAAAGTATTTATATGTGTTCTAAAATAATTTGTATCATGCACTCCATAAAGATTTCTTAAAGAAACATCCTTCAGCAGCCTCAGGTCCCTTCACCAGCCAGTCTGAACCTGTCCTCCTTGGCAGCCCAAACATGTGACAATTAGCCTTTTATCATAGAGCTAAAAGTAACCTTTGACTACAGTAACCACTAATGAACCATGATATGTCAAGCATTATGCCATTTAACCAACACACTTACAAATATAATACATGTTATTCTAAGTGTCATAGTGTAGGATAAGTGGAGGCAGTCTGGCTTCTTCACCCAGGTGTCTGGGTAGCTAAGGGAAGCAGTGTTCCCATAGCCTTGGCGGCGCCTGATAACCAGTGTTCTCACAGCCATGAGACTGGGTTCAATAAACTGTCCCATAACATGAAGTGGGCACGCATGTGCAGAATTATGTTGTGTTTTGTAATGTTCTGGCAGTTTTCCAGCTTTGTCCCCCTCTAGTACTTAAACAGGTAGGGACTCCCTGCTGGGGGTGATGATGACGAGAGACACATGCAAGGGGACAGGTGCCATGATGGGTGCCACGCTGGGGAGCAAGGGCCATGACATGTGCCATGCAGAGATGTGCAGGTAGACACACAGCTTGCAGCGTGTGTGGCTCACCCACCCGTGAATAAAGGCATGCCAGACAGCCCAATGGCTCTGTGAATATTTTTCCATCTGCATGAATACCATGAACCTGTCAGGCCTTGAAGGGTGGCAACATACATAGCCACAGAGCCATGAAGTGCCAGTCTCTCCACGTTATCCATCAAGCAGCATCATAAGGAGCCACTGTGGACCACAAATTCAGGCCTTGTTCTTTCTCTTTCTGAGGCATCTCCAAAGCTCCTCAGTAGAAATTGATTGAAGACACAGATGGCTTCCCTAAAAAGCTTCAGGTAATGGGAAAGTAGAAGGGATGGCTAAACTAATAATAACATTATTGTTATTATTATTTTTAAAATATATTTTATTGATTATGCCATTACAGTTGTCCCATTTCACCCCTTCACTCCCCTCCACCATGCACACCCTCTCCCACCCACATTCCCCCCTTTTAGTTCTTGTACATGTGTCATACTTATAAGTTCTTTAGCTTCTACATCTCCCACACTATTCATACACTCCCCCTATTTTCTACCTACCATCTATGCTACTTATTCTCTGTACCTTTTCCCCCTCTCTCCTCTCCCCACTCCCCTGTTGCTAACCCTCCATGTGATCTCCATTTTTGTGGTTCTGTTGCTGTTCTAGTTGTTTGCTTAGTTTTTGTTTTTGTTTTAGGTGTGGTTGTTAATAATTGTGACTTTGCTGTCATTTTACTGTACATGTTTTTTATCTTCTTTTTCTTAGATAAGTCCCTTTAACATTTCACATAATAAAGGCTTGGTGATGATGAACTCCTTTAACTTGACCTTATCTGAGAAGCACTTTATCTGCCCTTCCATTCTAAATGAAAGCTTTGCTGGATAGAGCAATCTTGGATGTAGGTCCTTGCCTTTCATGACTTGGAATACTTCTTTCCAGCCCCTTCTTGCCTGCAAGGTCTCTTTTGAGAAATCAGCTGACAGTCTGATGGGAA